>ML859002.1:3110-25834 GCA_009831015.1 Picea engelmannii | reverse complement strand
TCTAGTTTCCTTTAATTTAGTTTGATTTCTTTTTATTTAGTTAGTTAGTTTATTGTAGTTTGTTTTATTAGTTTCTAGTTTCCTTAGTTTAGATCATTTAGCTTAAATCACTTTCTCTTCGGTTTCCTTGCGAGACCTTAGAGAGGCCAACGGAGCCGTTAAACTCGTCAGGGTGGTCCATACCAAACGGCTTGGGTTATTTAGACAACCCCGGACCGGTTCCACTCTCCCAGTTGACAGACGGTCATTTTCGCCCGTCAACAAGGCTATATATCCATATTTATAGATAAGGTGTGGAAGGTCACCAAAGGATCATTGGTGATAGAAAAATGAGAGAGGGTAGGTACATTGTATTTATGTACTAGTAATACTAACTCTTCTATCTCTTTATCTTCTACAAGAGTGGATACAACATTGTGGCATCATAGGCTTGTACACATGAGTGAGAAGGGGATGTAGATACTTCCCAAAAGAAAATTGTTTCCATATCTTAAATAAGTTGATTTGGATTTCTGTGAGCACTGTGTTTATGGAAAACATAAGAGAGTCATATTTCTCAAAGTTGGAAAAGAAAATAAGAGTGAAAGGTTAGAGATTATGAATACAAATGTATGGGGACCAGCTTAGGTATCATCTCTTGGTGGCTCTCGTTATTATGTTACTTTTATTGATGATGCAACTAGAAAAACTTGGGTTTATTGCATTCAGCAAAAATATGATGTTTTTGACACTTTTAAGAAATGGAAAGCTTTGGTTGAGAATGAGACAAGAAAAAAGTTGAAGTGTCTTAGATCAGAAAATGGAGGTGAATATTGTAGCAAGGAGTTTGATAATTACTATTCATACCATGGGATTCATAGAGAGAAGATAGTTCCAGGATCACCATAAGAAAATGGTGTGTCAGAAAGGATGAACAGGACCATCATGGAGCATGCAAGGAGTATGAGATTGCATGCAGGGTTTCCCCTATAGTTATGGGAAGATGTTGTAGATACTATTGTTTACTTAACAAAAAAAGGACCTTCAAGCGCTTTGGATGGTGGAATTCCAGACGAGGCATGGATAGGTAAAAAGGTAAACTATTCTTTTTTGAAAACTTTCGGTTGTGAAGCATTTGTCCATATTGATAAAGAAAATAGAACAAATATTGAGGAAAAATCCAAGAAGTGTACCTTTATTGGATACAATGTTAATGATTTTGGTTATCTCTTATGGGATTATGAAAATCGAAAAATCATTAGGAGTAGAGATTTCATATTCAATGATAAGTTCATGTGCAAATATCAATTGCAGAGAAAGAAAAAGGAAAAATAAAAACCAAAATACACAGTTCTTGATGAGATCACTGAAAAATAAATTCCAAAGGTACCATAAAATTAAAATGTACAACAACATGAGAAGAAGGTACCTCAAACTCCTGAAAGTTTTGTTAGAATATCTACCAGGTTAAGTAGACCCACTGAATGATACTCTCCTTGATTGTATTATTTATTGTTGACTCATTCTAGTGAACCAGAAAGTTATGAAGAGGAAATGCAGGTAGACACTAAAAAGAAGTGGGAGAAAGACATGGAAGAGGAAATGGATTCCTTGGTAAATAACCAGACTTGGGACTTGGTTCAGTCTCCTATAGGAAAAGGAGAATTGAAGAATAAATGGGTTACAAGTTGAAGGAAGAATATGGAGGAAAAACGTGGTACAAGGATAAAATTGTTGTAAAGGGGTTTGCACAAAATAAAGGTATAGATTTTGATGAAACATTTTCTCCTGTTGTTAAGATGACTTCAATTATGACTATTTTAAGTCTTTTGGCAGTAGAAGATTTGTATCTTGAACAGTTATATGTAAACACATCTTTTCTCCATGGGGATTTGGATGGAGAGATTTATATGCAACAACCATAGGGGTATGAGGTCAAAGGGAAAAAAAATTGGTATGCAGGTTGAAGAAGAGCTTGTATGGCCTAAAGAAAGCTCCAAGGAAGTGGTATTAGAAGTTTTATAGGTTTATGATAGAACAAGATTATAGTAGATGTGATTCTGATCACTATGTTTATTTTAAAAGGATAGAAAATGGAAGTTATATTATCTTTCTATTTTATGTAGATGGCATGCTTGTTGCAGGGTCTAATATGTAGGATATAAATGTGCTCAAGAAGAAATTAGCTAATTCATTTGCGATGAAGGATTTGGGTGCCGCAAATAAAATCCTTGGTATGAGAATAACAAGAGACATAAAAAATCACAAATTGACATTGTCTTAGGGTGAGTACATAGAGAAGGTGTTGGAGAGGTTTAGTATGAAAAATAAAAAACTAGTTAGTACACCTCTGGCCAACCATTTAAAATTAACTAAGGAAATGTGTCCCAAGACATAAGAGTAGATAGAATACATGCCCAGGGTCCCTTATTCATCATCAATTGACAGATTGATGTATGTGATGGTTTGCATTAGACCTGATATTGCAAAGGCAGTGGGAGTTGTGAGAAGGTATATGAACAATCCAAGTAAAGAACATTGGGAGGAAGAAAAGTTGATTCTCAGGTATTTGAGAGGTACTTCTACTCATGCATTATGTTTTCAAGATTCAGACACTGTTCTATAGGAATGTGTTGATTAATATATGGGAGGTGATAAAGTGATATGGATTTAGAAGCAAAAAAAGCTAATTAACATAATGAATACAATAAACACAGAGATATGAAGAACAACACAGATATCCAGTGAAAAATATCTTCTATTGAATAAATGAAATAGGTTGAAACTGTAAAATCGTAGAAATGAAACACTTGCTCGAATGGTGGTAGCTATCTCTGAGAAGAAATGTGGCTGCTATGTGCATATGTCTGAGTATAATGATTACAATGAGATTCCATAGGATTTTTTAATATTACTCATGAATTCCAAAACCCTAACCCTAGGAGATGAAATAGAAAAAGTGATGTGGGCCCATATGGGTAAGTTGGTACCTCAACTTCTCGGGGTCGTAACTTTTTCATACGACCTCCATTTTAGGCACGTGATAGCCCATTGGAAAGGTATTTTAGAGAGCTACACATTATGCCATCTAACTATGATTTTGTCTACAATTTGACTATGGCGAGCCAAAAAACATTGTTTAGGGCCCCAAAATAGCACTGGAAGTACAACAAGATGTGTTGATATGAAACATAAAAAATAATCCAGTTGGATTAGGTGGGAGGCCACCAGTATCCAATTGGAAGATGTGTAGGGATTCAGACAACCTCAGAAGTGTAGAATCTGCAATTACAAAGAAATACAAAAGAACGTGCTGAACTAAAAAACTGTCAAGAGGATCCAGTTGGAATAGGTGGGTGGACACCAATATCCATCTGGATCAATCCTCCCCCTTTAGGAAGAAATGGTCTCCATTTCATTGAGTTCCCCCATCAGGTGAGGAAAATTCTGCTGATTTTGGCCCTGGGTGAGCCACTTTACTTGGTGGATGAGTTGTCCTGCCTTGACAACTTGATAAAGTTTGATCCTCTTCTAGCGAGTTCCCTTGACCTATGTTTCCACGATCTCATCAGTGGATTCCTATTCCATGTAGTCAGGGTTGAGATATGTTGGTTTTAGCTATTTTGTGATCTCTGAAGTGTCCAATAATGGTGGAAAATATGGTTGAAGGAGGTCCACATTGAATAATGGGTGCAAGCCAAGGAAGGGTGGAGTGTTGAGCTCAAAAGTATTGCTACCCTCAGCCTTGGTGATTGTATAAGTCCCATAGAGAAGGGGGCATGGATACCAATGGGGCCTTGTAAGATGCTCCTTCTGCAAATGTAACTAGACTTTGTCTCCAACCTGAAACTGGTGTGGTAACCTGTGTTGATCATGGCACTGCTTGTACTTAGCATTTTCTTTCTTCAAAGTCTCATGAACCTGTTGGCGGATGTGATGAATCTGCTCAATGAATTTGGTGGCTTTGTCGGTCTCATACTGAGCATGGGAAGAGTTTGTGTATGTGGTTTCAAGAGGTAGTGAAACATCAATGGGATCCAAAGGTTGGAATCCCAACCCAACCTAAAATGGGCTATGGTCAGTGGAGCTATGGAGAGCCCTGTTGTAATTGTGTTGAATATAGGGGAGACTCTCATCCGATGTATGCAGATGCTTAGAGTTGTACATGTGCAGGATGTGCATAATCATTCGATTGACGAACTCTGTTTGGATGTCTATTTGGGGGTGGAAAACAATGGATTTAGTGAGCTTGGTGTCCAACAATGACCAGAGACTCGACCAAAATGTGCTGAGGAATATGTTTTCCCAGTCAGAGATGATGGTCCGTGGTATCCAAAAATGGACCCACCCTCGTTTGAAGAAGAGTTTGGCAGTATCTACTGCTATGATATTCTTCCTGCAGTCTGTGAGGATGGCCATCTTCGAAAACCAATCAACGACCACAAATACACAATCATTTCCTTGCTTGGTGGATGAAAGGCCAGAGATGTAATCCATCGAGATGGATTCCCAAGATTTCTCGGGAGTAGGAAGATGGGTTTATAAGCCTGGCTTCTTGATAGCTAGCTCAGTGACCAGTGACTCGACCAAAATGTGCTAAGGAATCTATTGTCCCAATCGGAGATGATGGTCTATGGTATCCCAAAATGGACCCACACTTTTTCAAAGAAGATCTTGGAAGTATCTGCTACTATGATATTCTTCTTGCAGTCTGTGAGGATGGCCATATTAAAATACTGATCAACGACCACAAATACACAATTATTTCCTTGCTTGGTGGATGAAAGGCTAGACAGATAATCCATCGATATGGATTCCCAAGGATTCTTGGGAGTAGGAAGAGGGGTGTATAAGCCTTGCTTCTTGATGGCTGGCTTGGAAATGGTATAGACAATGCAAGATATGATATACTTGCTGAAGTCTTGTCAAAGTTTTGGCTAATAAAAATGTTTTTGTAGAACGACTACAATTTTCTCCACGCCAAAATGTCTTTCCATCCAACTGTAGTGGGCTTCCCAAATAATATTTGCACGCTCTCTTGCAGGAACATAGATATGGCCCAGATGGCATAACAATCTATCCTGAATGTGAAAATCGGTGACATTCATTTGTGTACCTAAGAGATAATAAGTGGTGGAAAAGTTTGGATTTTGATGATAAATTTGGGTCCACTCAGATGACTCATGTCCACAGGAATGTAGCACAGTGGTGAATGCTGTCGCGGGAGGTCGACTGAGGAAGTCAATGAAATGATATGTGCTCCCTATATTATACTTCATGTTGAGATGGAACTGTTGTAGGTAGGTGGACCACTTCTCATAGCATTTTTTCTGCAATTTCCCCTATGTATGTATGAACTATAAAGGCTTGTGATCAGTGTGGATGATCATCTCCTTTCCCAAAATGTAATGTTTCCATTGAAAATAGGCCTATACAATGGAATGCATTTCCTTTTCATGGGTGGGGTATTTTTGGACAATATCTGAGAGTGTCGCACTATGGTATGCCACCGGATGACTATGTTGAGTGAGAACTGCACCTACAACATAGTCAGATGCATTAGTCTCAATATAGAACAGTTGTTGCAGATCATACAAGGAGAGTACTGGAGCTAAGAACAAGAGATGCTTGAAATCATCAAATTCTTGTTGTTGTTCCTTACCCCACACAAGAGTTTCCCTACCACTTCCCTTGGTCACTTAGCTGAGGGCCCATGCAATATGGGAGAATCCCAACATGAACTGTAAGAAGAAGTTGGCCAGTCCCACGAAGCTCCGAAGCTCGGTTAGTGTGGTCAGGGTGGGCAATTATGTATGACTTGGATCTTATATGGATCAACATGTACCCCATGCTCATCAACAATTTATCCCAAGTATTGGACCTTGTTCATGCCAAAGGATCATTTTTCCAAGTTGGAATATATATTTTGCTGTTGTAGAGTGCTCAAAACCTATTGAATATGCTGCATGTGCTCCTCCCAAGTTATGTTGAAGATGAGGATGTCATCCAAATATAACACCATGAAATATTTGGTGAAGGGTCTCAATACATCATCCATCAACCTCATGAAAGTGGTTGGTGCATTTTTTAAGCCAACGGGCATGCCCAACCATTCGAAAATACCTTCTTTAGATTTGAAAGCTATCTTCCATACATCAGTTGGTTCGATCGAGACCTGATGGTAGCCATACTTTAGGTCAATATTTCTGAAGAACTTTTCCCCCTTGATTTGGTCAATAAGGTCATCAATCCTTGGAATTGGGTACTAGTTCCTGACTATGATTTTGTTTAATTATCTGTAATCAATGTAGAGTCTCCAGGTCCTGCCCTTCTTCTAGACCAGTACAATTGGGATTTCGCAAGGGGAGGAGTTGGGTATGATGTGCCCATTTTGAAGAATCTCTTGGATCTGAGGCTCGATTTCATCATTTTCCATCAGTGAGTGATGATATATTGGTCCATTAGGTAGAGGTACACCGATGGTTAGATCAGTTGGATGCTTGACTTGGCAGTGCGTCGGTACTATGGTGGGTGAGGAGAAGATGTCTCTGTACTCTTCCACGATCCTGTCCACTTGATTCTACTGCAAAGAGAGGCTCTATGTAGAGGCCAGATATGTGGCAGAGACCTTCTTCTTATTATGAGCATGGATCACAAAGACGACGAACTTCCTAGTATGTGAAATGACCTTATTGCATTGCTTAACAAAGATTAAAGAAACAGTGGTAGGCGGCGCTACCTCTGGTATCTTGTACATTTTTCTACCCAAAGTAATAATAAAACTACAAGTTCTACACTCATACATAGCATAACGCTTCCATAAATATGGTTTTCCTAAAAGAGAATCACAAAATTAAAGGGGAGAAATATCATACAATAACTTGTCTTTGATTGGCTTGATGTCATACGGCAGACAACACTATTGGTTGACATAGATATATCTTCCTTGGAGAAGCCAGTTGATGGTGTAGGGATGCAGGTGTGGTATCATCAATAGGTCCAATTTATTGATAAACTATTCTAATATTAGGTTCTTCTAACTTCCACAATCGAAAATGAAATGGAGCAGAGCCCCCTTTACCCACATTTGTCCTGCTTCGGCTATGAGGAGTTTGTAGATCCAAACTTTCACCTTTTATGCTTAAATTTCTTCTCGTTCTTGACAACTTATCTATAAGCTATACCCAAGGAGACGATGTCCAAAAACTCCATTTATGTTTGAATGTATCTATGCAAAAAACCATGGTATTTGAGCACTAGATGTCACTCAGAGTATTTGATACTCAATTTGGTGCGTAGGGTGTGGAAAATATTGGTGAAATCAGGTACTGTCTGGTCCCTTTCTTGACGCAGGGTGGTCCATCTGGTTTACTGGTCCTCATAGCTTCCAATGGGCTAGTATTTTTCTTTAATGGCATCCCAAAAGGAATCCCATGTAGGGGAAACAACAAATATTTCATATTCCTCTATGGCCCTTTGATCCGAGTAAGTATCCCACCAGTCCTTAACATGGGGGATGACCTTGACAAGTGCAAAAGTGAAAAATTTTGGATCGAAAAATACTGTTTGATCTGATTCAACCATTTATCTACAACGTCTGCATCTATCGGCCCTTCAAATAATGGAATATCAAAATTTACATATACCTTGAAGGGGGTTGCATGGCCGCTTGATGAAGATGATTCTCTTGTGGGAAACCACTGAAGGATCTGCACAAATTTTTCCATCATTTTGTTCATTTTTCGCATGAGGGATCCCTCGAGCAACATTTTAAAAGGATCTCCTGCACCATCATCTTTATTTTCATCCCCCATGGGTTGTTGTCAGGCTCAGCGCGACCGATCTTGCAACTACTCGATTGGTTTGAGTCCCAACTTATTGTACCCAGATCTTGTCGAGGACATGCACGAAGAAAAATAAATGAAGAGAAGACCACTCTCATACCACTGATATGGATTTAGAATTGGAATGAATTAATTAACAGACTGAATACAATAAACACATAGATATGAAGAACAACACATATATCTAGTGAACAATATGTAGATATTCTGAGGCCCTATGAGGCTGCCACCTAATTTCTATCCTTTACCTTAGTATGGCTCTAAGTTTCAACTGTGTGCCTATCTTATTTTTATTTTTTAGGACAACAAATAGTCACCCAACTTTATGCTCAATGTTTTGATGGTTAAGTGCTCTTTTAAGGTGCCCTTGCCAGTGTTTTCTTTACTCAATGTTAGCACATGCAATATAACTTAAAACACATAACACTACCTCTAGATATTTGAAATTTAAAATGATTATCTACACTTCTAAGAATGCATAAATTTAACATGAGTATTTTTGGTCAACATGACCCTAGATAAAACCCCCCTGGGGAAAACCAGTTTGGGATATATGTCTATATAATGGGGAAATAGATGGTGGAATACAACAAGTACAAAATATAAATGAACTTGTTACAATATAAGCTTGTCTGAAGCTGAAGTACAAGTCCAAACCAAGAAACAGCACCCTATCATGGTGCACCCCTCATAAATTCTACCAAATCCACCAAAACTGCTGCAGATGCCAACTGGAAGCTCTGATTTGGAAACCCCTCCACAGTAATCAAGCATTGATGAGTAGACTCCCTCTAAAATAGACCTCACTACAATCTGACATGTGAAAGTGCTCCCCACTAATGATGCACCCTCCTCCTCAAGTGCGCCCTTGTCATATCTAAAATCTCTCCACTAACAAGGACAATAGCTAAATGTCTCCCTCCATGAAAGAAAGTGCTCAATATCTTGACTCATCATGCAACAAAACTCATCTCAAGGCTCCCTCGCTTCCTCTCCAAGTGAACATAACAAGGAATATGCATGCCTCCTCTAGTAAATGCGCCCCTCCTCCATGTAGCATGCACCCTCATAAGGATGGAAGCTAAACCTCCATGGATAACCTCTCCATGCAAGATCAAGCCAACCAAAGATTCCTCCTAAATATCTCAAGGGTTTCTACTCAAACCCTCATCAAGTGTGCCCTCCTCTCCTTGCCTCTCCTTGAGAAATGTGCCCTTCCTCTTCTCCAAAACTCACAAGTGAAGAATTAATCTCAAAATGCACTAAACCCTCACTTTATCCTCCTTTGGCCAAGCCCTAATAGATCAATGGCCTAGATCCAATCTATCCAATTCTAATCAATGGGAGAGATATCATCCAAAAATATCACTAAGGAAACCCACTTTCCTTAGTTGCTTTATGTCTATTAATTCTCCCACATTATGAATTAATTGTCACTTTATGACTTAAGTGACATATTTCACTTTTGACTTAAATATCCTAAGTCAAAGTGAAATTAGAATCATAAAGTAAAGTACAAGGGTAATAGTCTTCCCCCTTTGTTCTTAGAGACTCATAAGAACATGGGGACCACTTCCCAAGGTACCCAAATCTCAACACAATATCTTCTATTGAATAAATGAAATAGGCTGAAACTGTAAAACTGCAGAACTGAAACACTTGCTTGAATGGTGGTAGCTATCTCTAAGAAGAAATGTGGCTGCTATGCGTATCCATCTGAGCATAGTGATTACAATGAGGCTCCAAAGTCCTTTTTAATATTATTCTTGAATTCCAAAACCCTAGACATCCAAAAACCTAACCCTAGGAGATGAAACACCAAAATTTATGTGGACCCCTATGGGTAAGTTAGTACCTCAACTTCCCTGGGTTGTAACTTTTGCATACGACCTCTGTTTAAGGCACGTGATATCCCATTGGAAAGGTCTTTTAGAGAAATACACATTACATTTTTAAACTTTGACTATGTCTACAGTTTGACTATGGCGAGCCAAAAAAATGTTTTTTAGGGCCCCAAAATGACCCTGAAAGTACAACAAGATGTGCTAATATGAAAACATACAAAATAATCCAGTTTGTTTAGGTGGGAGGCCACCAGTATCCACTTGGAATATGTGTAGGGATTCAAACATCCCTATAAGTGTATAACCCACAATAACAAAGAAATGCAGAAGAATATGTTGAACTAAAAACTATCAAAAGGAGCTAGTTGGAATAGGTGGGTTGCCACCAATATCCACCTGGATCATAAATATAACAGGAGGAGCACCACAGGGTATGTTTTTAATATAGGTGGAACAACAGTAAGTTGGATTTCAAAACTACAAAAGGTTGTTTCACTCTCAACAACAAAAGTAGAGTATGTTGCTGCTACAGAGGCTAGTAAAGAAATGATTTGGTTACAGAGGTTTATGGAGGAATTTGGAAAGAAGCAGGAGAATAGAAGGTTGTACTGTGATAGTGAGAGTGTCATTCATCTTGCAAAGAAATTATCCTTCCATTCGAAGACTAAGAATATACAAATCAGGTACCATTTCATACGACCTGTCTTGGAAGATGGACATTTGAAGTTGGAAAAGATAGATAGTAGCCAGAATCCTACCAACATGTTAACAAAGGGAGTAACTAGGGAGAAACTAAGTTCCTACTCAGTTTCAGTTGTTATTCAAGAATGAAGGTGAAGATGAGAAATTTTCCAGGTCTAAGGTTGTTCATAGTCCAACATATACAACAACAGTGGATTTGTTGTTATTAGTCTCCAAGTGGGAGATTGTTGGTTGTAGAGACTGATTATCTCCTTGATTAGATGTTTGTTACAACCATGATTGGACCCCATTCCATAATGAGGTGTGTGGGGGTGCTTCCCCCCACAACTTTCATCAGGGGTGTCCAGGATGGGGTGGCGAAAATTTTTGTAGCCCCCCCCTGGTGGGGGATTAAGGGGAAGCGCCCCCAAAGTGAAATTTTGGGAAAAATTGCCTTATAAAATATCGTAATTTCATAGTCAATCTAGACTGTTCATTATAAGGTCATAGATCTGACAATAGAAGTTATTTTAGGGTTTTTTCCCCCTATAAGGCAACCCTCTTTTATGAGGGAATTGTATTGTGGCTAGGTATTATCGCAAATATTGTATTATGAGAGAGGAGATTGTGAGAGAAAGAAGAGGAAGTTAAAACGAGTGTGTTGGAAGTTGTATCCCATCATTTTGATGGATAATAATAAGGAAGGACTTGGAAATTTAACTGGTAGATGTAGCCCACACTGGGTGAACCACATATATCTATGTCTCTATTGTATTGTGTATCCTCTGTGTTGTATTTCCGCATTTGTTTTATTTTATTGCTTCGCGATCCTGTTTTTATAACAATGAATTCCTCCATGTTGGTAGTGTCTAGATTAAGGTGAGACTCCTACCCTTCCAACGAATCGTCTGGAGCCTTCCTAAAATATACATTGAGAATGATTATGTGACGGAGGAGAGATGAATCTGCTTAATGTACGAGCTCGGAGAAGGGAACTCCTGTCAATTCATTGGAGTGAGCCGACTGGTACTTGTGTGAGGCTGCAAGTCACCTCATGTCATCATTACAATGAGGAGATGATGGTCGAGGGGGGGACTACAACCCATTGACTCCACTAATATCCAAATTAGATTTTTTTGCTTAAGTTATTTTAAAATTATTTGCCTCTTGAGTTTGTATTTGGATAACATCATGGGATGAAAACTTCTAGGATGTGATCGCTCACCCTTAACGATCCAAGGGGATCAATGAGTTCTTTTTTAGCTTTCTTATCTTCCACCATGTTTATTTTTTCATAGAATGTGAAGAAGATGGATTTTCATTGAGTCTAATTCAAATTGGATTCGACGAAATATGGAGGCCAATTTCATGTCCTTAGGGAGAGTGTTGCATTTCAAATGATAGATACTTATATTTGAGTCTCCAAGGATTATCAGAGAAGATAATCATTGTTTCTTTTCCATACTCAATACCCGTAGTAATGCATAGGATTTGGCCTAGTTGTTGGAAGTTTGACCAATATTCCAAGAGAATAGAGTCTGAATTTTTCCTTCTGGGGAAAAGATAGCCCCACCTGCTCTTGGTGCCCCTAGGAAGTGACATAGTATTAAGCTCAATATGGGGGAGTATTTTTTGGATAGTCCCATGATTTCAATCCAAATGGGTGGTGATGTTGTTGTATTAGGGGTCCAATGGTTACAATCATTGGGAACATAGGCCCTTAATTTTCAATATATTTTCATGAGATTTTCTTTAGAAGGGAAGGCAATTGAGCTTATAGGTATCCAAGGGATTCCATCCAAGGTGATAACCTCTAATAACATGAAAAAAATACTCAAAAAGGGACACCATGGTGTAATTTCACAATTGTTCTCACTAGATTTTCAAACATCTATATCCTCTTCTCCATTGGATCTCCAAATAATTATCAAAAATAATTCCAAGGTATTTGGATAAATTTTTAAGGGTCTTCCACATGCTCGAGATCATGACCATGCTATTCATTTGCAGGGAAGTGTACCACCTAATGTTAGTCCTTACAGGTATCCATATGCATATAAGAGTGAGATTGAGAATATGATCCAATAAATGTTAGAGGTTGGCATCATTCAACCTAGCCAGTGGCAATGGTTACACAAAGTTCTTTCTCTTAGCTAGTGGAAATGGTTACACAAAAGGATGGTTCATGACATAGGTGTCCATATTATAGTCATGTCAACAAAATGACCATCAAAGATAAGTTTCATATTCCTATCATTGATGAATTATTAGATGAATTGCATGGATAATTGTTTTTACTAAGTTGGATCTTTGTTCAAGATATCATCAAATCATAATGAGGTAGGAAGACATTACCAAAACAACTTTCAGAACACATGAAGGTTATTATGAATTTTTGGTTATACAATTTGGACTTACTATTTCACCTCCAACATTTCAAATATTGGCGAATTCTATTTTCAATCCCTTAGAAAAAATGTGTTAGTATTTTTTTATGACCTACTAATCTACAATAACTCTTGGGACGAGCATGCACAACATGTTGACAATGTATTACAACTATGGGGTTCAAGAAGTGGAATATTTGGGTCATATTGTATCTTATGAAGGTGTAAAAGTGGACCCTAACAAAATTAAATCTATTAGGGAATGGAAAATTTCCAAAAACTTGAAGAAACTTAGAGGATTCTTAGGAATGACAGGCTATTACCGCATGTTTTTCAAGAACTATGGTCAAACAGTAGCACCTCTAACAACATCATTAAATAAGGAAGCATTTTATTGGACTCAAGTAGAAACCAAAGATTTTGAAAAAATTAAGGATGTTATGTGTACAACTTCTATCTTGGCCACACATGAATTCACAAAAACATTTGTTGTGGAGTGTGATGCCTCGGGTCATGTAATTGGTTCATTTTTAATACAAGAAGGAAGGCTCCGTTCCTTCGAAAGAAGCCAACTTAAAAGAAAAAAAATTACTCAAACCCATTTATGAAAAACAAATATTGGCCATAACACATGTATTAAAGAAATGATGCCCTTACCCAATAGGAAGACATTTCAAAATAAAAAACAAATCATGATAGTTTGAACTATTTCTTGGAAAAATTATTATCTTCAGAAGAGCAACAAAAATGGGTTACAAATATGCTATGTTATGACTTTGAAATTATCTACAAAAAGCGAAAACACAATGTGTGGTAGATTCCCTTTCAAGGAAATAAAAGAAACATAAGGTTCACTATGTGCTATTTCTATTCTACAATATAATATGGTGGAAGAAGAAATGATAGAATGGAAGCACGATCAAGAGGTATGCAATATCATTCAACAACTACAAGAGGACACCATTTCATTAGATAATTTTGTAGGGAAGAATGACTTTCTATGGTATCATGATCTCCTATATTCATATAAGAATTCCCAACTCAACCATAAGATCCTTTTGGAATTTTACAATTCTCCTATAGGAGGATATTCAAGATTCTTGAAAATGTGCTACATGATCAAGAATGATATTTTTTGGGGAGGTCTTAAAAATGATGTTCAAATTTTGTTTCTAAATGTGTGGTCTACCAAAATAATAAGGGAGAGACAATCAATATTCTAGGTCTCCTACAACCATTAGCTATACCAAGTCAACATTGGAAAGAATTTTCAATGGATTTTATTACAATTTTACCCAAATATGAAGGAAAGACTATCATCATGGTAGTAGTGGATTGAATGACAAAGTATACCCATTATTATCTCTTTCTCATACTTTTAAAGAAAGTACAGTAGCCGCAATATTCATGGAAATAGTTCAAAAACTACATTGAGGCCCCAAGAGTATTGTAAGAGACATAGATTCAATTTTCACTGGAAATTTTTGGACTAAATTATTTTCTTGTTTGGGTACTCAATTGGCTCACAAATCGTCTTACCATCCTCAATCCAATGGGAAAACTGAGATTGTGAATAAATTTATAGAAGGATAACTTCGTTTCTTTGCATATGATAAACAAACATAATGGGTCAAGTGGTTTCCCTTGGAAAAATGGTGGTACAACACATCCTTCCATACTTCATAAAAAATGTCCCCATTTCTGACACTTTATGGATATCATCCTCCATCCATACAATCACCCTTGAAAGGGAATGAAAAGGTTAAAACAATGAAGGAACATATAGGGAACCAACAAGAGGATCTCAAACTATTGAAGGAAAACTCATTTATGGCACAAAATAGGACGAAACGACAAGCAGATCAACATCGCAGTGAAAGAGAATTTGAATTGGGGAATTGGGTATTTTTGAGGCTATAACCATATAAATAGATGTCCCTGAAGCAACAAAAAAAGGAAAATAAATTATCACCCAAATATTATGGCCCCTATAAGGTTTTGCAAAGGATTGGAAGTATGGATTACAAAAAGGAGTTGCCTCCATGTTCACGTGTACATATAGTCTTCCATGTTTATTGCTTAAAGAAGGTAATTGGAAACAAGATCCTAGTCCAAACTATTTTACCAGAGATTAATGAAGAATGGAAAATAATACTAGAACCAGAAACAATCCTTGAAACAAGGATTAATTAACTGGGAACTTGAGAAATTACTTAACATCTCGTCAAATGAAAGACCTACCAGTGGAAGAGGCGTAGTGGGAATATGAGTTCTTCATGTATAAACACTCGTGGTTAGTCAAGTGTTGAGGAAAACACCTGTTTGAAGGGGAGGGGCATGTTAAGCCCTAGATAAATGATCCAGGTGGATATAGGTGACCACCCGCCTATTCCAACTAGCTCTTCTTGACAATTTTTTAGTTTGGTAGTTATTTCTTAGTTTATGGGTCCTTAACTTTCGAGGCCGTTTTGAGGCCCTAAAAATATTTTTTAGGGATTGCCACATTAAAAATATATAAGGAGTCAGAGTTTGATTACATAATGTGTATTCCTCAGATAGAACTTTCTAATGGGCTATCATGAGCCTAAAAAAATATCGTATGCAAAATTTACGACCCCAAGAAGTTGATGTATTAACTTACCCCAATGGGGCCCACATGACATTTGGAGCTTCATCTCCTAGGGTTAGGTTTTTGGATGTCTAGGGTTTTGGAATTCATTTTTATTGTAAAAAGGATTTTATAGCCTCATTGTACTCATCTTCTTGTGAATGAGCACAGTCGTCACACCTCTTCTCAGAGATAAGCCACCACCATTCTAGCAATCTTGTTTTCAGTTTGCATTTTACATTTTCATCATATTTCTTTATTGAATAGAAGCCAATTTTACTATATATGTGTTAATTGTTCCTTGTGTATTTATGTTAATAATAATAATAATCTATGTTCATTTCGTTCTGCTCATAAAATCTGGATGAGTGGTATTATAGCAGTCTATTCCTTGTCAGTCTTAGTGCATGTCCCCGACGAGGTCAACGTACAAAGAGTTGAGTATTGATATTGTTTCTCTTGAGGAACAAATATCTCACATACCCAAGTGACCTTCCATGATAGGAGAAAATAAATACAACAATACATGATATCCTTTCAAACTGTTGCTCGAGGAAGACATTGTGCAACAAAGGAATGAGATGATGGATAATTTTGCGCAAATCCTTCGACGACTACCAACAAATGATCGCCACCTTCAAGGTATAGATCGACTTTGATATTCCTATATTTTAAGGTCAGATAGATGCAAAGGTTGTAGAAAAATGGTTGAATTTGTTAAAAGGGTATTTTTCTGTCCATAAATTTTCGAATAGAGAAAATATTGCTTTTTCGCTCCTCAAAGGTGTTCTCCATGTCAAATATTGGTGGGAGATTTTCTGTGAGAAAAAGGAAACAAAGAAACCCTCACTATTTATAGTTTCACTCACATGGTAATCCTTCAGGGATGTTATTAAGGAACAATACTATCCTATTGGAAGTTATGATGACCTGTATACAAAATGGACCACATGGTAGGATAGGGACCAACCAATGCCAAAGTTCACAAATATCTTCCATACCTTGTGCACCAAGATGGGTATCAAATATTCAAAGCCACATATAGTTATCAAGTACCGCAGTGGTATGAATATTTAAATCCATGAATAAATGGAGTTTCTGGATATCTCGTCCTTAGGCGTAGCCTATAGATATGTCGTCAAAATTGAGAAGATGCTTAAACAAAAGATGCGATAGTTTGGGTCTAGGAACCCATCACAATAGAAGCAGGGAAAGGGCAGCCTCAACCCACAGAAAAAATGGAAGAGAAAAGATGGAAAGACTCAATACAACCAGCCTAAGTCACAAACAAAGAAGGACAATGGAAAGATGAAGAAAGATACTAGGAAGTGGTGCGACTTCCATAAGAGCCCCTAGCATAACACTGCTGATTGTTGCTCAAAGAAGTCATTGGTGGCTAAGGTGAAAGCCTCTTAATCAGATGTGGTTTCTGACTCTGAGTCATAACCAAAAAAGGGGAGACAAATCATTGATGCAGAACCCAATGCCATTGTTTCTACCACCAAAATCTAGCTTGTTGAATGTGATGAGCTAGCAAAAGGCGTGCACCTATTTCATTCACAGATGTGGGTGAAAGGAACCCCACTGCACTTCATCATTCATAGAGGTAGCCAAAATAACCTAATATCAGCATAGGTCATCAAGAAGCTGGCCCTAATGACAACACCGCACCTAAAACCATAAACCATTGGATGGCTCCGCTAAATAAGTGATCCTCACGTTAGCCAACAGTGTCACCTATTGCATGGCATCAATTCCTTCAAAGATGAGGTATTGTGTGATGTTTCTCCCCTTGAATTTTATGATGTTATTTTGGGACAAACTTATTTATGGAAATGTCATGTTTTCTATGAGTCTATGCCTCACAATGCTATTGTTACTTTGAACAGGAAATTGTACAAGATACTCGAGGTAGTCCCACCTTGTTCCATTTCTTTGATCTCTTCCAAGCAATGGAGGAAGGTCATCTCTCATATCGGGAAGTTTTTTTTCTTTGTGATTCTCTCTCGGAGTGAGAGAATATTGTGTCCACATCCATGGCCTCCATGACAAACCTCTCCATTCAGTAGAAACAAGTGGATAAGGTCGTGGAAGAATACACAAACATATTCTCCTCACCTTCTAGGGTACCTCTACACTGTCAGTTCAAGCATTCCATTGATTTGACCCCTGACACACCGCTACTCAATGGACCAGTCTATCACTGCTCTTTGTTAGAAAATGAAGAGATCAAGCGTTAGATCCAAGAACTACTCCGAAAGGGGAACATCCAACCCATCTCACCACCTTGTGGAAGCCCAATCGTTCTTAAGTAGAAGAAAGACGAGACCAGGAGACTTTGCATTGATTAACGGGATCTAAATAAAATCATGGTAAAAAAATGGTACCCGATTCCCCAAATCAATGATCTCCTTGATCATCTCAAGGGGGCCAAATAATTTAGTAAGATTGATATGAGGTATGGCTACCATGAGGTCCCAATAGAGAAGACAGATGATGGAAGACTGCCTTCATGTCAAAAGAAGGTCTTTTTGAATGATTGTTCATGCCCTTTGGTTTGAAAATTTCCCCAACAACTTTCATGAGGATGATGGAAGATATCTTGTGGCATTTCACCAATTATTTTGTAGTGGTGTGTTATCGCACAGTTTGTATCTAGAAAGAAAGGCTATAAAGTAGAAGGCCAAACTGGCGTAACAAGAACCTATCCCACCCAATGTCACCATGATGGGGAGGTTGTTTCTCTTTAGGGAGGTGAGGCCCAGGGGAGACGTCCCCGGTGACCTGGGGTTTTGAAGAGGCTATAGGATAAACAAATAATGACAATTTCCCCCCTTCACAGGTCACCACCAGAATAGATAGTGTGGCTTATAGCCAACAAAGATAACCAAGTAGAATCCCTGCCCAAGAACAAAGAAACAATAGACTGATATATGTAGGCTTTGGTTAGTAATTCATATATATCAAAGACTATCTAATATTCAATATAATCAATTTGAAAGTAAATGTTGATGAAGTCAATGTTTACAAAATGGCAATAAAAGTAATGTCACTTCACCAATAAATGCTAGAAAGATATGGCATTCAATGCAACAAATCAATACTTAACTCAATTAATTCCTTTAACTACCATTCAATTGCTCAATAAGTAAAACATTGCTGCAATAAAGATGAACTATTCAATAATGTCATCAACAACTTAGGGTTATTAGGGTTAGCTAGAGCTAGGGTTAGTGTAGTTAGGGTTTCAATTCAAAATTTTTGTGAGTGTTTAGATCAAGTTCTACTTCAACACTGGAGGACTTAGATCAGTGCCTTAGGGTTTAATGGAGTCATAAGTGAAGGACACACAGGTTGAAGGAGGCAAGATTTCAAGGACTAGAGGGAAAAGTTTTGAAGTGCTACTAAAGCAGGGCCTCAAAATTGGAACACTAGGGGAGAGAGGCTCACTCCGGTGTTACTAAAGCAAGGCCTCATTCTCTCTCCTCCTTCCTGGAAAATGGCTAGCTCAATAATAACAAACTATAACCAAAACAAGAGGGTTTGACGAGGGAGGTGTTGCTAAAGCAAGGTCTTTCAGAAAAACTTAGAAAGAGTATGACCCTAGTGTAGTAGACCTAGGCCAGGGACGTCTCACTCTTCTTGGCTTCAGAATAGTACGACTAGCAATAGGGAGAGAAAATAGGAGTGTAGCTAAGGCTAGGCTCTTTCTTCCCTCCACAATGGCTTAAGGTTTCTCTATCAGGGGACATGAGATAATGAACTACTTGTGTGCTTGTACCCTAGGGTTTTGATTCAACAATATTTATAAATATATGTAAGAAACTGAACTACAACCATTCATTTAAGAACTTTTGTAGAAAAATACTTACAAATAACCAAGAAATGACCATGCAAACCCTAGTTGTAACACCTTCCTTCAAGAGAAACATCATAAATGCCAAAAATCTCTTCCTTCAACAAGTGCACATCACTTAATTTAGTCAAAGACCCAAAATAGGGTGCAAAAATCAAACCTCACTAATGAGTGAGTAAGTTGTTCTGAAAAAATGAGAGTGAAAATCTCCCATTTATACAAAACCTTGACCTAACTTTACATTTTAGATCAGGTAAAAGGCCGACAAGACCAAATTATCAAAATCATACTGTTTTACATTAAATTTTCAAATTAAAACCCTAATTGAGTTGTAAATAGATAAGAAACCCCTCTAAGGTAGGTGTTAGCCCCTTCTAGGGAAAATGGGGCATCCTAGAGAAAAACGTTAGCCCTCCTTGGGCTTCTCCAACCTGCCACACGTGCCAATACTGCCCAGTCTACCTCCCAAAATGTCCATACTACTGGATGAGATCATGGCTATGATGGGTGACGTCCTAGGCCTTCCAAGGCCAACATTCCACTGAAAAAGGGCAAATCCCCCTAGGTCAAGCTCTACCGGGGTGCCTCTGGTGGAACATTCTCTTCTTCTCCGATGCAAGACAACTATCCATCTCTATCTATTATCTACCCCATGGTGGGGTCTCAACATCCATCTGATGCTCTCTTCAGCCCCATGGAGGTCCGAACTAATCATCTCCCCATGTGTACCGATCCAAATGGTACATGTCCGTCGGGTATGATCCTGCACATCAAAGGCTACACCCTCCATGGGCTCATCAATCATAGGAATCATAGAAATGTCAATCACATTTCATCATTAATATTATTAAACACATGCATAAAATCCCTAATACATCAATCAATAGCTCAAAGACATTACACAAGCCTGCAATACAAGTATGGGGAAAAGGACAAGGCTTCCTATTGGGCTAGTGTCCATAGAAAAATGAAAGTTCCCAGAGAGACCTCATCGAAGCCATGTAAGTGGATGATGTGGTCAGGGGATGTCCAAGCATGTGGGTGTAGTAAGGGCCAAGGATGCAATGTGTTACCTATGGGTGCCTTTGTAGAAGGCGAGCAATCCCTTTCATGGATGCATTTTTTTCAAGCCCATTCTTACCTTTATTCTTTGTATTATTTTTATTCTTTTATTTTATTTATTTGTTCAAGATCTAATCAGGGGACACTGCCTTGGTGTGGTGACCAGATCTGACAACGTTACCCACACGTACTTTCTCAAAAATGAGAAGGCTGGCTCATGATGAGACCCCCTTTTCCTTGGCCATGCAACCAAGAGTCACTGCCCTGGCGTGGTAACTAGTTGGTGGCAATGTCATACCACTAGATACCCATGAACCTAATAGGTTGGCTCGTGATGAGACCCCCTATCCTCTAATTAGGTCTTGTTTTATTATTTTTTCGGGTCCCTCTTGTTTCTTGCTGAGAAGCTTTTTATTTATTTCTCGGGGATCCTTGGGCGAAGCATATCGAGGTTTATTCTTATGCTTTTATCTTTTACCAGCTTGCTTTTACCTTCTGGGCCTTTAGCCCCTTCTCCCCATGAGGTAAGGTGCAATTCTGAAAATAGGTCAACCTAATGCCCAGACAAGGGGAATGAGATATATGCGCGAGAAACAAGATGTAAAAGTGGTAGTATGATGGGAGAAGATGATGCTTTTTTCCAGAAAACCTCCCAGTGGAAAACCAAAACCTACAGACACAGGCTTGCTAGGGCACCCTGTCAATCCCCCCAAACATGGTCAAGTGGGAAAATGTAAGATCCAAGGATTTGTTAGAGATAAAAGGAATCAGATGCATATATTCAAAGGTTTCAATGATCAAAATGTTAGAAAAATAGGACCACAGAGAAATAAAATAAAACAAATGCGGAAACAAAACAGAGAAGATACACAATACAAGAGAGACACATATTTACGGGGTTCACCCAGTGTGGGCTACGTCCACCAGAGAAATTTCCAGGTCCTTCCTTTATTATTATCCAACAAATGAAGGGATACAACCTACAACAAAACCCACTGTAACTTCCTCTTCTTTCTCTCACAGTATCCTCTCTCAGAATACAATATTTGCCATCATCCATAGACGCAATACATTTCCCTCATAAAAGAGGGTTGCCTTCTAGGTAAAAAAACCCTAACATAATCTCTATCATTAGATCTGTGACCTTATAATGAACGGTTCAGATTTACAATGAAATTACAATATACATTTACAAGACAATTTTTCCTTCGGGGGCTCGCTTTCCCCCAGACCCCCCAGCTGGGGGGATAGCCCCCCCAGACCCCGCAGAGGGGGTACCCCCCCTCTGCACTCCCCTGCATGGAAGAGTGTACATACTTCTGGGGTGTAAATACTTCATGGGGTATAAACACGACTGAAAGTAAAATACCTTTGAATAAGGAAGATAATCAGGCTCCATAACCAACAATCTCCCACTTGGAGACTGATCTCAACAACTCCACCGCCGCTGTGTATGCTGGACTCTGAACCTTCTTGGACCTGGAAAATTTCTCATCTTCATCTTCATTCTTGAAGAACAACTGAAACTGAGTAGGAACTCAATTTCTCCCTGGTTACTCCCTTTGTTAACATGTCTGCAGGATTCTGGCTAGTGTGTATCTTTTCCAAATTCAAATGTCCATATTCCAAGGAAGATCGTATGAAGTGGTACCTGAACTGTATATGTTTAGTCTTTGAATGGAAGGCTGATTTCTTTGCAAGATGAATGGCACTCTCACTGTCACAGTACAACCTCTTATTCTCTTGCTTCTTTCCCAATTCCTCCATAAACCTCTGTAACCAAATCATCTCTTTACTAGCCTCTATAGCAGCAACATACTCTGCCTCTGTTGTTGAAAGTGAAACAACCTTTTGCATTTTTGAAATCCAACTTACTGCTGTTCCACCTATAGTAAACACATATTCTGTGGTACTCCTCCTACTATCTTTATCACCTGCCATATCTGAATCAACATATCCTTGTAGAACAGTTTCTAAATCTCCAAAACATAATGCACGATTAGCAGTACCTCTCAAGTATTTGAGAATCCACTTTACTACCTCCCAATGTTCTTTACCTAGATTGTTCATATATCTGCTCACAACTCCCACTGTATGTGCAATATCTGGTCTTGTGAAAACCATTGCATACATCAAGCTGCGAACTGCTAATGAATATGGGACCCTGGACATGTATTCTATCTCCTCCTGTGTCTTGGGACACATTTCCTTAGTTAATTTGAAATGACTGGCCAAAGGTGTACTAACTGGTTTTTCATTCTGCATTCTAAACCTCTCCAACACCTTCTCTATGTACTCACCCTGAGACAATGTCAGTTTGTGATTTTTCCTGTCTCTTGTTATTCTCATACCAAGGATTTTCTTTGTAGAACCCAAATCCTTCATCGCAAATGAATTGGATAATTTCTTCTTGAGCACATTTATATCCTGGATATTAGACCCTACAACAAGCATGTCATCTAC
>ML859001.1:14359-25835 GCA_009831015.1 Picea engelmannii | reverse complement strand
TCACCTTCTTGAGTCTTGAGTGCTTTTATGGTTGCCATTGAAAAACAGTCCAATAGAGTAAGTGCTATTGGGGCATGCTTGGCTCATGTGTTGATCTCACTTTGATTTTCATGTATTTTTGTATCTATTTGTATCTTGTGTAACATCTTTGATTTTTTGTAAGTAATTGTAATTCTTAGTTTGAGGGATAGTTCAACTTGTTTAAATTGTAATACTTTGTAATTGAACCACCCCTAAATATAGTTGACCCCATTTTCCCAACCTTAGGCACTAGTCTTAGTTGACTTAGGGAAAGGGTTGATTGACATATAGATAGACTTGCACTTTGCATTTGCTGCCTTAGCATCTTAGGCTAGTTTTCCCCCTTAGCCTTTAACAAATTAAAAACAACTCCTAGAACCATAAACATTAAATCAAATCTAGTAACTAGGGTCTACCCCCCTTGGCTTCCCTAGGAGTAAGCCTAAAAGGAAGAGGTTCCAGTCAAGGTGACAGTGTGGACTGAGAACCTAGGCATTGTGCCTCCAAGGACACACTAAGTGAGCTGGACTTTGCTCACGTTTGCAAGTGTGTATTAGGACGGCAACAAGAGTTATCCCTCATGATCTAGGAGGGAGCAGCAACCTCTTAGGACTATGCATAGGACAATGGACAAGTAGCAGACAACCCCAGAGGTTTTGCAGACTCAGAGGGAGTCAAGTCTCAGAAAGAGCATGCGGTCTCAGAGTGTGCCCGATCTCAGGGAGAGTTAGTTGGCTCAGAGGGAGAGATGGTCATCCAGAGGGAGTTCTCCGTCAGGTTTAGATGGGAAAGAGACATCTTCCAGGACTGGCAGACAGGTTTCATGGGTTGAGGAGGTCAAACAGGAGATGCAGGAGCAGGAGGCTTCTGAGAGCTGTGTACCTTCCATGGAGGATCTAGTTGACTCAGCAGGCTTTGCATCAGTGATAGAGGAGACAACCAGTCATGAGATAGGATTGGCTTCTGTCACAGAGGGAGTAGCCAGTGAGATAGAGCTTCAGGGCATGCAATGACTTCCTGAGTTTGCGAACAAATCTCCCTTTGCGATCCTAAACTACTCTTGATTGTTCCATGTACACGTCTATGTTAATGATGATTTGTGGTTAGTAGGATCCCACAATTTGCATCCCTTAACTCCATCACGATAACCAACAAAGATGCACTTCCTTGACCGAATCTAGCCAAGCCATCCAAGTGAGCCTTCACCTCTCACCCCTAGGCTAATTTCAATGCTTCATTACATGTAATACATGGGCTTTAAAACCACGACCTACCAGAAACATGTGCCCGAAAAACCACGACTCTTGACCTAACTTCCCCCCATGACCAAAACTGGCCAAACTTCCCCCCATGACCAAAACCGGCCAAACGTCCCTCAAAGACAGAGTATCTGGAAATACCACATGCTCCCATCTATCACCTAGGTTGTCTAGACTTTACTGGTGACATTTAAAAAACACGGGGTACGCATGCCTAACCAGATATTACAACCGTATGCCCATTTACACATAAAAAATTCGACCTTGAACTTTTGAATTAGAAACCTCCCACTGTTCTGTGGACCGAATGCTAGCCTCCATTGCTTCGACTTCGCTTCCATGCTTGACTTGCCACCATCACAACCAAATCTGCCTCCTTCGACAACTCTATCTCATTTAGGCATTTCGTAAAACACTTTACATGCATCTTCCAAGTTCTGCACTTGGCATACATATCCATAAGTCTTGGCACCACTATGGCTCACGAAACCAACGAGGTCGTTTACTGTCAAGTATCTCACTTTCCTGTTGCTCATTCCATGAGAATATCTGGTAGACCCTCGACGATCTCGTCCTCCATGGGTTTGCAACCAAAACATACCACTAGCAGGGCCCTCAAGTTCGCTTTGCCTCTAGAAGACTCCTCAACATGTCCATTAGACCTTCTATGAGTCCATCCACCATGGAAATATGCCACGGTATCCATTCATCAATCGTCAACTTCTCAAACCCCCGCTCAACAAATCAAACCCCCGCAAGGCAGGCTTCACTTCTGCAGGCTCACACCCCCAATCTTCCACAAGAATTCGTAGTCACAACCCATACATTAACTTAAAATTCTGTATTTTATTCAGATTCTACAACTATCATATGAGCTTGATAGCCAAAAGTTTGAACTCAATTACTCATTTACCAAAGCTGAATGTATATAACAACTACAGGTAATACAAGCACAAACATGTGTATATTGATGCAGGAGTTTTGATCCTTGTCCTCTATTCCTCTCTCATCGTTGAATCTTCATTGTAGCAGTTACTCAGTTGTTGGATCCACAACCAGTCCATCTGACGATCAATAACACACGCCCTGTCGCGCCTTCAGCCTGGCTCGATCAGGTGGCAAGAGCGAGTCCCACTCCTCCCTGCGCACATGATAGATGACTTTTCCCTTGCACCAGAATCCTTCCACATGCCCGTTGACATTGGCATGCATCTGGGGGACCTCTGTCCTTCAACTTTGTCGATCCTTGGCTCTGGATTTGACCACTGCGGGCTCCTCACAAACATAGCTACAAACCCTCGTTGCAATCAGTTTGCATTCCACCAACAAACAACAAATCGAATGATCATAACCCTGAAAATGATCTGGTTCTGAGCGGTCTTCTTCTCCCTCTGCGTGCGCGAACCAGTGGACCTCAGCTCTGATACCATTTGTTGGGAATCGGGCCACAACCTGGCCTACACATCAAAGTTAATAACCAGAGAAAAAAACAATATATAACAATCACATACAACACACACAAATATGAATAGAAATGGGGGGCAATGGTAATCTTTATATTGCTCAACCAATGGAGAAATGGTTTACAAATCCTATTGAAGCACCCCATGGGCTTCTACATTTAAACAAAAAACACTCAAGTGTTTTCCAGGCATGTGGAAGGCCAAACGCTTGAGGAACTAACCACGAATGTAATTGCAAGGGTATGTGTTGTCACAACCCAACACTAACCACATCAACATCATAAGGGAAGGGGACAATAGAAATGCGAAGCCATCCAATCATCAAGTATGTCCCCACCACACATCCAACACAAGAGGACCATGTAGAACACCCCTTCCAGTGACAAAAATAATACGTCACCATTTAAAATTCACTAGGAAGCTCCAACAACAGCATGAAACATCTACCTCCTAACACCATCATCTAACCCCTTGGGGGCCTAGAACCATCATCCATGAGAAAGATGTAGCACATTCAAGATAAATAGGTATACCAAAACCACACCATAATGAGATAACATTCTCCATAACCATCAAATATGTAACCAAGGGGTGATCAACAAGGCAAGCACATGTGACAAGACCACTAAACCAACTAGCATAATCATCCAAGCAAGGAGATGTGAAACTCCCCCAACCAAAGACCTCCATCAAATGATCCAATTCCATGAAGAGAAAGGGATCCATGAAGATGTATCCCCCCCAAGTCGATCCAAAGCTCAAAAGGTATCAACAACAAATCCCACCAATGTGATGAAAATCACAAAGTAGAACCTCATACAATATGAGGTGTAACACTGTCAAGAGTGATTAAAAGATTGGATTTACCTAACCTCATAAAAAAAAACATACTTGCATCGTAGCTTCCAAATGGTAAAAATGCAAGTGATTTTAGGCAAATCCCAACTCCATGTGAAGGGATAAAATATGATGTATCGGGAGTTGCCAAGCAACAATGCTTTTTTAATGAATCTATCTGTGAAACAAAATTGAGTGCCAATCTTCAACATAATTACAACAACTTCTAGCAAACTTGTAGTCCCATAAGATGTGCTTCACTATCTCTAGTTGGTTGCAAACTAGGCAAAGGTCATCCGTTAGCTCGCTTTTAGATAGGTGGGCTTTAGATGGCAAACTTTGGTAGACAACAAGCCAAGCGAAAACCTAGAGTTTATAACTGAGGCAGAGCAACCAAACTCTATGCAGCCATCAAATCCACTAGTGCTTTGAATCAAAAGAAATCCAAGACATAAGAGAGAGCTTCATTCAAGGATTAACCCCATACTCAGGCTACTAAAGCTGTTCTTGGACACAAAACTGCCTAAGTGGAAGGCTTGTCTTTCAAGGGATTGCATAGCCACAACATTGTAGGATTTAAGTTGCAGCTTGGGCCTTGGATCCCTTAGCTGCTGCTTTGCCCAAGAAGTGCACTTAATTCGTTGTTAATTGGCTCAATATGAATCTTCATTCGATAGGTTATGTGTAATGTTCCCAAGCCAAGGTCCAAGAACATTTCGTTTTTCATGATTTTTAACTGTTTTCTGGTTGTCGCATTTCGTCAAACACTTTGCTGGTTTGGTCTTTTAGGTTGCACTAGGGTGTAATATGATTATTTATATGTGTGTTTGCAACAATAATCAAGAAGATATATCAATGGAACATACCTCAACAAGATGCAGAATCAACAACACAAGAGATAACTCAAAATACCTCGGATCTGATATTATTCGTAATAGAAGACCCTGATACAATATAGCTAAGAGATCATAACAAAATGAGGATAATCCTCAATCAAGATCAAGAAGAGAAGATACATGCCTCCAAAGGCCACCTGGCTACAATAGGTGAATACAAGATGAGATCTGGGCCGTATGAAGTGCCAAACCCCACAACTGGATAAGTCATGCCCTGTTGGAGACTGAATACCCTCAACAATTCGTCCCTGCTGCTAAAGGCCTCCAAACACTCTGAAGAAGATGCCAAACTGTAGATCGACCCAATACCAAACCCCTAGTGAAGTCTCAGGATGAATAGTGAAGTTCTGACCCACCAAATACACAATTCCCTAATCTGGCTTGCACCCTCCTGGATGACTGAAGACCCAATAATTCGGCCTCTCTCCTAGAGACCTCCAATACTCCCAAAAAACCATTGAAATGATAGATCGGGGCACTGCTACCTCACTGGTGAAGTCTCAAGCGAAATAGTGAAGATCTGAGCTATCAAATGGTTGAAACCACTTTTTGAAGTGCGCCCCTCTCTTCTCCAACTCGCCCAGGCCCTAATAAATAAAATGGCAGATAAAACTCCTCCGGGATAAGCTAGAAATGATGCCCTATGGCATACGAATGAAACCCATAAGTCCCTTTCCTCCAAATCCTTCTCCTTTGCCCAGATCGAACTATCCTCCTCAAGGTGGTGCACCCTCCTGCTGGAAACCCCTGAAGCTGCGCCCTATCTCTCTCTGAACTAGTAACTGAAGTCAAATCCACTTGTAGCTTAAGTAGATCTGATGTAGAATGGTGAGGGAGGAATCTTTCACCTCCGTGACCAAGCTTGGACCAGGTTGGGTGGGATCTTTCACCACCGAGCTGATCTCTAGGGTTTGTTAAGTCAAACCCTCAAAACCCCCAAGTGCATGGGCTCACTAGCTAGAAGCCAGATATCAAAATGATAATCAACATGAATGAGAGAATATAGGCCCTTGCCTCTCTTTTATCCTTCCTGCTCACCTTGTCCCTCCAAAGTGACTTTTACTTTATTAATTATTAATTAATTAATTAATTAAATCACTTTAATTAATTAATTAACTATTTTACCTTTGGAAAGCACCTTATCTCTCCTTGTGGCTTCCTTGGCCAACTTCTCATCATCCTATCCTGTAGTGTTGTTCCTCCCAATTCCAATGAGCTATTACACTAAGAAGTTCCTCCAAGTATTATGCCCAATATGACCTCCTTAGTGAATTTAATTAATATATAGCCCAAAATAACTCAAAATCATGGAAATCGTCAGAATGCAACGAAACCAAAGCCAAGCTGTGCGAAATGGATCATAATGATGAAATAGGATGAGCGATGCAAGCCGGACCCCAAAATACCCCTCAATAGTCCTTGTACTCGCTATAATCTTCATCTGGCTACCCTGGTCATCATAACACTGTAATATAATGATGTCCCAAAGTGGGGACATTACAGTCCTCCCTTCTAGAAAATTGCTTGTCCTCAAGCAATAACTAAGTCAATCCCCATATAATACCTGGGTCCCATGTCCACCTGTGGGACACAAAGTAGGCTCCATCCAAAGCTGAACTATCATGCACTCTACCCCTTGGGTCCCATATCAAGACGTGAACTGCAATAGCCTGTGAGGCATAATCATGTAACATACCAACACCCTGAGTCTCCTGTCCATGACACATGGCCTCATCCCGGAATGAGTCCATCCTCCAAGTCCATATCAAGACCAACACGGTCTCCATCAACTACCCATGCTGTTGCCGTAGTGAGGTGTTGCAAGACCTCCATGAGACACCCTCAAGTGATGTGCTCTCCTCAACACTGAAGCTCACTGGAAAGTCAAAATGACTTTCCCTTGCAAGGGTCCACTCGCCTCTATCAGTCAGTGATATGCTCAACCCTGCAATCCCCGGGTCCCATGCTAGTCTCTACCAAGGATCACCACGTTGGCGCTGCACTACTCTGACCATGACTGTCTGCTCCCTGTATACATACTGGATCCCCCACTCCTGGATCCTCAAGCTGGAATACCTATGGCAACTGGACCTGTTGTCCAGAAGCTGCATCTGTAAAAGAATCTCTATGGAAGTAGTACCTGCCCAAACATCTCCATGCTCGATCATGATGATCAAAAGGGAGAAACTGTCTTGCTCCATAGGACAAGCCCCTGTAAGCCCACTCAAAACCAACCCAAAGGGAAGTATGTGGCTCTTTGGCGCAACCTGGGTCATCATAAAGTGAAACGACCTACTAACAAAATGAACTCTTGGATCCCATGGCAAACTTGGAAGTTTATCACTTCCAATCCCCGCTAATTGCTCATGTGTCACACTGATCACTGTCGGAATCCCTCCTTGCTCATCCTCATGAGAATCTGCATCCGTGTCGCCCTCTGAGATGTCTGCTATCCCCTAGCCTACGATGCTCACCATCACGCACAAAGTCTCAACTGTCTGTCTATGATGATCCACCCCTATCCTGCTGTATGTCGTAAAAGCACTCCTGTCAGGTGGTCTCGGCCTATCCACTCTCCATGTCCTCTGCCACTATCTATCTCTCCTCATGCTGTTGTCAATGATAAAAGTGTCGGGAAAGGTTAATAGAAACATCTGTGACTGACTGTAGGACTGGAAGGTATCATATGCTTTGGTCAATCCCAAGGATTCAACCAAAAGCTCGTCCATCGGTACTCATGGTACATACTCGCCTGTAATCATCACTAAATCCCAATCATCCTCACCCCTATGGCTGTTGCTGCTGTGAAGGTGATCCCCCAGTACTCTGTGCTGCTGCAAAGGAGAGATATCTCCATGCTCTACTAAGTGTGTCTCCTCCCTGCAATCTAATACATCCATCTGAATCTCACTGCACATCTCGGCATGTCTCTGTGAACTATCACTCACCACTGTATGCTCCTGCATACTCATGTAATCTGTATACTCCTGCCACAACATGGATCCAAGATGTACTACTGGGTCAACCTCGACATGAAGGTCATCCAATCCTGGGACACAAATGGAAGTGTCCTCAAAACTGCCCTTGGCTCTGGAGTCCCCATGCGTATGTGAGTGCTCGACTGTCTCAAAGATCCTCGTGGAGGGTAGCTCATGCGCCTCCGGATCATAACTCTCCATACTCATCAATGATCCCGGGTACTCCTCATGCTCCTCGGTCAACTGGTGCTCCTCTGCCAAGCCACCAACATCCCCTAGCACTGCGACTGAAGGATATATCTGACCCTCCACTAAGATAGATGTAGTGGATCTCTGTCTAATCTCCTCCAGAAGCTCCTCTGATCTAGACTCTGATTCTTGAAGGGCTACCTGTGTGCCTTTCAAGAATCCTTGTGTGCTCTCCAAATCATGAGTGAGTCTGTCGACCTCTCTTGCTCCCTTAGGGCCCCGTGATACATCTCGCCAATCCCCACGAGGTAGTCCCTGTCCATCAACAACTGCTGGTAGTCGGTCCTCATCACAAACACTCTCTCCCTGAGAGTATGAAAGTCATCCATGGCAAATCCCCCATCTAAACTATCATGTGCCACCGATGCCCTCCAGCAATAATTTGCCACCAATGCATGTGTGTCATCAATGTGCCTAGTGGCTGTCAGGATCATGTCCTCACTGACTCTCAACTGTCCTGCCAAGTAGCGTGACTCCTGATCACCGTCATGCTGAGGTGCTACCTCATGCTCCTCACTGCTAGTGTCAACACTGGAATCCCTAACAACACTCTGCAAAAGATAAAGCACTGAACTGATCCCTGTCCATTGTGCTATTGAGTCCTCCTATATGCGACTGCACATCATCACCAACTGCTAGCTCCCTCTAAATCACACTGTAACCTTTATGAGCAGCTGTATCCTCCTGTGCACTCATCTTGCTACTATCAACTACGCCTGGATCCCATACAGATGTGTCCAGACACATGCCATGGTCATCCCGACCACTAAGGAGTGCATCCTCATCACTGTAGGCCGGTTCTGTAAGTAAGTACCCCATCAATCTGTCAGTGTCCATAGTCTGCTCAACTAATGGAGTCTCCAAAAGAGGTGACTCAATCTCCTCATGCTGATAGGTATGTACGATGTCTAGTGTCTCCAAGTCATGTCTCTCCTCTTGGGTCTGTGGATCCATATGTCCATGGTGTGCATCCCTCACACACAACTCCTCCATCATATCTAAAATGCCACTGATATCCTCATGTGTTGTGGCTATCATGTGTGTCTGAAAAGATGACAAACGTGTCACTGTCCTCATAGGAAGCTCGTCAGGTCTAGGTGCTAACACGTGTGAATCCCCACTAGTGTCACCACTCTCCTGAAGTGTAAGGTCATCAACACTATGTGATATGGCTGCTGAAGTACAGGTGCTATCATCCTGTCCATCCAACTGTCCATCCAATATGTAAGGGTCACTATCCTCCCCAAGCGTGCAAGAATCACTAGCCTCTGTGCAAGAGTCCCTAGCATCATCGAACTGCTCCAAATAAGCATCTATCTCTGCATCCTCACACACCTCATCATCACTGTCACAGTGCACCTCAATAATGTGTTTCTTACCTTTACCCCTACATCTATGATCTGGTTCCCACGGCACTTTGCAATTGTAGCAAAGTTGCCTGCTCCTAATGGGTGTGGGGTTACTCTGTGCTTCCCTCCATCTAATTGTTCTAGCTCTGTATCCCTCTGTCATGTTGACCCAATGTGTAACCTCATCTTTGCTCCACCTAGGATTGTTTATGGATAAATATTGTTGGAATGTTATTTGAGCCCTAAACACCTCACTAGAGGCGTAGTAGTCCCATTCACAACGTACAACCTCTCTAGCAAAATCCTTAATATCCATCTCCATTGTATTTTTGCATGCGCTAATCCCCACTGGCTGGGAGGATCAAGGCTCTGATACCACTGTAATGTTCGCAAGCCAAGTTTCCAAGAACATTTCGTTTTTCATGATTTTTAACTGTTTTCTGGTTGTGGCATTTCATCAAACACTTTGCTGGTTTGGTCTTTTAGGTTGCACTAGGGTGTAATATGATTATTTATATGTGTGTTTGCAACAATAATCAAGAAGATATAGCAATGGAACATAACTCAACAAGATGCAGAATCAACAACACAAGAGATAACTCAAAATACCTCAGATCTGATATTATTCGTAATAGAAGAAGACCATGATACAATGGATCTACAGATCTGGTACAATATAGCTAAGAGATCATAACAAAACGAGGATAATCCTCAATCAAGATCACGAAGAGAAGATACACGCCTCCAAAGGCCACCTGGCTACAATAGATGAATAGAAGATGAGATCTGGGCCGTATGAAGTGCCAAACCCCACCACTGGATAAGTCACGCCTTGCTGGAGACTGAATACCCTCAACAATTCGGCCCTGCTGCCAAAGGCCTCCAAACACTCCGAAGAAGATGCCAAACTATAGATCGGCCCAATACCAAATCCCTGGTGAAGTCTCAGGATGAATGGTGAAGTTATGACCCACCAAATGAACAATTCCCTAATCTGGCTTGCGCCCTCCTGGATAACTGAAGACCCAATAATTCGACCTCTCTCCTAGAGACCTCCAATGCTCCCAAAAAATCACTGAAATGATAGATCGGGGCACTGCCACCTCACTGGTGAAGTCTCAAGCGTAATAGTGAAGATCTGAGCTATCAAATGGTTGAAACCACTTTCTGAAGTGTGCCCCTCTCTTCTCCAACTCGCCGAAGCCCTAATAAATAAAATGGCAGATAAAAATCCTCCGAGATAAAGTTAAAAATGATGCCCTATGGCATACGAATGAAACCCATAAGTCCCTTTCCTCCAAATCCTTCTCCTTTGCCCAGATCGAACTATCCTCCTCAAGGTGGTGCGCCCTCCTGTTGGAAACCCCTGAAGTTGCGCCCTATCTCTCTCTGAACCAGTAACTGAAGTCAAATCCACCTGTAACTGAAGTAGATTTGATGTAGAATGGCGAGGGAGGAATCTTTCACCTCTGTGACCAAGCTTGGACCAGGTTGGGTGGGATCTTTCATCACCGAGCTGATCTCTAGGGTGTGTTAAGTCAAACCCTCAAAACCCCCAAGTGCATGGGCTCACTAGCTAGAAGCCAGATATCAAAATGATAATCATCATGAATGAGAGAATAGATGCCCTTGCCTCTCTTTTATCCTTCCTGCTCACCTTGTCCCTCCGAAGTGACTTTTACTTTATTAATTATTAATTAATTAATTAAATCACTTTAATTAATTAACTATTTTACCTCTGAAAAGCACCTTATCTCTCCTTGTGGCTACCCTGGCCAACTTCTCATCATCCTATCCTGTAGTGTTGTTCCTCCCGATTCCAATGAGCTATTACACTATGAAGTTCCTCCAAGTATTATGCCCAATATGACCTCCTTAGTGAATTTAATTAATCTATAGCCCAAAATAACTCAAAATCATGGAAATCGTCGGAATGCAACGGAACCAAAGTCAAGATGTGCAGAATGGATCATAATGATGAAATAAGATGAGCGATGCAAGCCGGACCCCAAAATACCCCTCAATAGTCCCTATACTCGCTATAACCTCCATCTGGCTACTCTGGTCATCATAACACTGTAATATAATGATGTCCCAAAGTGGGGACATTACATTATGGTTGTAAATTCTTCTTTGGATTTTAGCTATAATGTGTTTGTAATACTATTTGCTTGTTCCTTTCCTTCTATCTCATTAACATTTTATTGGAGAGTTGTGTTCCCTGTTATCCCCCATTTTAGGGATAACTAAGGAGATTATGTCTCGAGGCCTGTTATCCCCGATATCTAGGGATAACTAGGAGATCATGTCTCGAGGCCCACATGGTCCTAGACATGGAGTACCGAGAGCGAGATTGACTTGAGCATGGCCCTGGAGGGCCCACCTCTCTTCTTCTTCGTCAGATTTGTCCTGTCAGCAGTAGCA
>WSFP011404342.1:0-25836 GCA_009831015.1 Picea engelmannii | reverse complement strand
ATTTAATTTAATTAAGTGTCAATTTCACTCACCCATCCTAAAAGCGCTCCTAAAATCACTCCTAGTTGTCCCTTTATTCCCTTCATTTCCCATTTAAGACTAACACCTTTCTAAAACAGAGTTGAGTTAAAATAGGAATGTTCGCTAGTTAGACTAGACCCTAGATACCTTTCTATGCTTACACATTCTTGTATGCTTTATTCCTTTTTTAATTTAATTTCTAATTTGGTATTTACTTTCACAATGTGTATTAATCACTCTTTAGATTTGTTTTATTTTTTATATTGATTTCTTAAATTGATTACTTCACCCCTCATTATTTAATTTATAAAATTGGTTTTTAGTCTTCTCACTAATATTAGACTTAGGCTTAGTTACATTTTTATTTGCACGGGCTTAGACCCTTAGGTATTATGCTAAATAAATTAATTCTTTAGTTAATTAATTAATCCATTAATTAATTCGGTAAGTGCTCAAGATTTTATTAGGTTTAACATTCGCTCAAAGTTTTCTAGGCCACCTAGATTATTTGACTCATTTTTTTTAAATTCCTCGACATTCCCTTCAAGACACACTCAATGCTCCAAGGGTGCCACTCGCCTTTGATTCAAATTTTTAAATTTCGAGACATGCCCTCCAAGACACACTCTGTGCTCGAAGGGTGCCACTTTCCTTTGACTGGTTTTGGTAGTTGTCCAACCCCTAGAGTCAACACTCCATTTAGGTGACCTTGTGAGAGATTAAGGGCCTCTAAGGAATAAGGACCCTGCCTTATTGCGCACCCCTTAGAATCTTTGTGAGTGACTATCTCAGTCTTCCCTCATGACATTGTGGATCTCTCAAACTAGGTAATCATTAACCTACAATTCGATCCACGACAGGAGTGCTTGTAGGTTGTGACAGGGATGCTGCCACACCTCTCCCTCAATATCTGGTTCTTGTGCATGGCCCCTTTACTCCTTATGTGAGTCGAATTAGCAAGCAATTGTCATCCTGCATCCATCAACGAAAAAATGTCAATGATCCATAAATAACATCATAATATACCCGATCATATTTCACATGCATAAATAAAATACCCAAACCAATACAATCCACTCCCTGACTCGATCCAGAGTCTAAGGAGGTCCATTGATGCCATCGACATCCTCAATCTGTCAAGTGTCCCGCACATTCAGGGAAAACTTGTCAATAACATCTATCAATACATAGATATCAAATAAAATAACATCATAATCCATCAACATCATCATAATAATCCATAAGTGAAAAACAACAATATACTAAAACTGGATCACTTGCACGCAAGTGTCCTCAAGGATAAGTCAATAAAATGTGCTTGGAAGAGGGGGATGTTACATACACCCTCTCTTGTTTTAAATTTTGTCCCGAAGTTTCACAGTATATAAATGCAGTAAATAAAGCATCTGAAAAGATCTAAATGTCTAACTATCAAACAAATATGGAAACTACTAGTGCATATCATATGCGTCCTCCTAGGTAGCCGAGTGTGGACTATACTTTTCCCACTAGACCTTGACCCGATCGACTGTTCGACGCCATAGCTGTTGAATGCGATGGTACAAAATGCGAATTGGCTCTGTTGTGAGTGCACCCTCGTCCAACACTTGTAAGTAAATCATGTCAATCACATATGTAGGATCACTAACATAATGTCTCAAAATAGATACATGAAAAACATCGTGCATACACCTCAAGAGTCAAGAAAGGCTAGTCGATAGGCTACAAGCCCTTTATTTTCCACAACTTCGAAAGGTCCCACCAGGACCCTACCCTCAAGTTGATCCCAACTCAATGGCGTTTGACATGGTCTCCTGTAAAGAAACTCAATGATGCCCTCTTAATGGTACCTTGATAGTTGTCGTTGTACGCAAAATCTACCAGTGTCAAAACTCTTCCCAACGCCTCTGTTGGTCCAACACACACATATGAAACATATCTTCCAAATTTGGTTCATTCCATCTGTCTACCCGACTGTCTCAGGGCGATATGCTGTACTAAAGTTCAGTTCTATTCCTAAGGCCTCTTGGGAACTAGTCCAAAATCATCTTGTAAACACCGTTCCTCTATCATATATGATTCTTTTTGGCACACCAGGAAGTCTCACAATCTCCTTGAAAAAATTATAGCTATGTATGGTTCTTGATACATCGTACACACATGAATAAAATGTTCACTCTCTGTTAGAGTGTCAACTACCATGAAAATTGAGTCGTGCCTCCTTGCCGTCAATGGTAACCCAACAATAAAGTCCATTGAAATGACTTCCCATTTCGATTCCGGACTAGCGTGTGGCTATAGTAATCCAGCTGGATGTCTATGTTCAACCTTCACTTGCTGACATTCTATACATCTCACCACATAGTTAACTATGTCCGCCTTCATTCCTTTCTAGAAGAATAAGGGCTTAAGGTCTGCCCTCATATTTGTGACTCTTGGATGAGACATGTACACTGCTCTATGAGCTTCGTTTAAGATCAAACTTCTCAAATTGTTGTTAGGTGGTACGCAGATCCGGTTATTATACCTCATCAATCCATCGTTGTCCAATGTAAATCCCTCAAACTTTGGTAGCAACATGGTGTCTTGGTCGATATTTTCCTTAATCTCTTTATACCAGTCATCGTTGCACTGTAAATTTAGAATCTTTTCTTGAATATTCGGCTGAATGGGTATCACCGAAAATATGTGTGGTCTCTAACTCAACGCAACTGCCACTCTGTTCACCGTTCCTTTTATGTAGGTGATATTAAAATCGTACTCGCTAAGCAGTTCTGACCAACGCCTTTGTCACGCGTTCAAGTCACTTTGCATAAAATGTATTGCAAACCACAATGGTTTGTCTTTAGTTCGAATTTCCATCCAATCAGATAATGTCTCCACACTCTGAGGGCATACAGAATGGATAATAACTCCAAGTCATGCATCACATAGTTCTCCTCATGATTTTTTAAATTCCTTGAGGTGTAAGCGATCACTCGATCGTCTTTCATCAAGACTCCACGTAATCCTTCCTTGAATACATCTGTGCATACCAAGAAGTCCTCGGCCCATGTCAGGGACCTTTAGTATTGACACCATCGTCGACAAATCCTTGAGCCTTCGAAAGGCTTCTGCGCATTTCTTGGTCCATACAACTTCTTGTTTTTCTTTTGCAATTCCGTAATCGAATTGCTATCTCCAAAAAACCTTCAACGAACCGTCGATAATATCCTGCTGAACCCATAAAGCTACGTAATTCTAGTATGTTCGTTGACGCATGCCATTCCATAATAGCCTCTACCTTTGTTGGATCCACAACAATGCCTTCTTCGGAGATGACATTCCCTAAGTAATGAGTCATTGATTGATAAAAAGAGCATTTCGACAGTTTCCCGTATAATTTGTTTTCTCGTAAACACTATAGTACCAAGTGCAAATGTTCGTCAAGTTCTTCTGTCATCCGAGAAGATATCAATATGTCATCAATGAATACTTGAAAAAACTTGTCCAAGTATTCACAGAACACCTCATTCATCAAGATCACGAATACCCCTGGGGCGTTTGTCAGACCAAACCGTAAAACGATAAACTCATAATGCCCAAACCTCGTCTTGACTGCGGTTTTAGGAATGCCTTACTCCTTGATCCATAACTGGTGATATCCTGATCTCAAGTCAATCTTTGAAAACACAATTGCGCCCTTCCTTTAGTTAAACAAATCGTCTATTCTTGGCAAAGGATACTGGTTCTTGATCGTTGCCTTGTTCAACTGACGATAGTCAATATAGAGTCTCCACGAACCATCCTTATTCTGTATGAAAATAATAGGTGCACCTCAAGGTGACACACTTGGACATATAAGTCCTAGGTATAACAACTCCTTCAGTTACATTTTCAACTATTGTAACTCAGGGTTCGACATCCGATAAGGCTTTCTTGTTATTGGTTTAGTTCCAGGTTTTAAGTCGATGGTAAATTCCATCTCTCTTTCAAATGACAAACTTGGTAACTCTTCTGGGAACACATAAGCAAACTCTCATACTACCATAAGGTTTTCTAATCCTTCTGCAATGCTATTGTCGTTCAACGCTAAGATTGCATATAACTTGCATCCTTTGCGCAAGCTCTTATATAGCACCTAGTTCTATCCAAATACTAAAAGTTTGGTCGGCGATTTTGCGTGATATCTCAAGCACAATGGAATGGTGCTCGACCTGGTGGTTATTCACTGCTGCATGAATCTGGTGGGCCTTTCCCAAATCTTCAACTGTAGTGTGTGCGGCTCACCCGACTGCTCCAACCCTCTCAACTGGACAGTCATGCTGGTAATATGGATCTCCAAATGTCTAGCATCCGATCTTCGGTCCAATATTCCTGGTCCCTAAAGTAGTAGCTATTGGCCCACCAACTTGAAACCCTAGTCTGTTCTGCTGAATAGGCCTAAATTGCCACTGTTGCAGATGATGCTGGTGCTGGTGTTGTGGTCCTCGGTAGGGATTTCACTACCGAGGCACCGATCATCGTGGTGTTGTGAATGTGGATCCTATCAAAGTACCTTGATATCCTAATGGATGTCTAGTAGGATTCTGAGGCTATTGTGCACCATATGTCACCTGTCCCGCTTGTCTCGCATGAGTCTTTCCCTGATCCTTGCTGATCAAATATTCCTCAGCTATGAGGGACTTCTGGATTGCATCGTGCAACATTTGAGGCATCATGATCCTCATTTTCGCACGAATGATGAAGTTAAGGCCGAACACAAGCTTGTTTACCTTGAGCTTCTCGGTGTTCCTATGTGGAGCATACCTAAGAAGCTCCATGAATCAAGCCTCATACTTGAGCACTGTACAACCACACTGTCGCAAGGCATTGAAATCATTGACCTGGCACTCAATGAATTCCTCTGACAAATACCTCTCCCGGAACCGTTCCTCGAAAATTTCCCATGACATGTCTTCAATGGCCATGTTTAGTTGTGGTAGGAGTGTCTTCCATCATAGAAGAGCGCTCCCCTTTAACTGAAATACTTCCATGCAGAATTTCAAGTTAGAGGGGTAGTTTCGAGTGCAACACACATCGCCATGTTCTCCAACCATGCCCCGACGACTGAGCCTTCTGTGGGACCCATGAACTCGGGAATCTCCACCTCCTCAAGTTCTCTATGAATACTAACACCTCCATCTAGAGCGTGTTGTGAACCCTCAATGGGTACAGACGCCTTGGCATCATCTCTAATTAGTTAGTTAAACAAGGCCTTTGACATCCCTTGGAAGGACCTCGTTAGACCAACCACATCCCTCTCAACAATCATCCCCTGTTGAATGATTTATTATTCTCCTCGGGGTTTAAACCCCTTTGGTGTGAAAGCTACTAGAGGCATCGCGCCTCTGCCCCTAGCACCACATCGTCTACCTCCACGACGTCCTCTAACCAGGATTACTGGTACAGACAAGTTAAAATTTTAATTAGTGCTAAGTTGTTAATCAAGGGTTTAATACAGTGGAAGGCGTGACGATCCACAACCATAGGGTTGAACCCGCTCTCATACCATATGTAATAGCCCCTCCGTTAGGACTAGGAAAAACAAATCACAATAGGTAAATTTTTATTTATTAAGCATTAGGAAATTAACGTCAACACATAATTCAAGCTGCACATAATCAACTACATCATAATTAAAAGAATTACAAGCGACTCATCATCGTAATCAAATAACGTCGCAACCAATGCATCAACATAATTAGTAACGATACATAATCAACAAGCATCATAAATGGCGATGCAAGATCAACTCATCACGATCAACTAGAATCATCAATACTTTTAATCGCTCAACTCATCACATAAATATAACATAAGATAACATAAGGATAACATAAAGATAACATAAAGATAACATAAGGATAACACAAAGATAACATAAAGATGACATCAAGATACTACCCGCCCAACCTACCTTGCAAGGTTAGGACCTCCAAGACACATAAGAAATGCTCAAGCCCATGATTCATCCGATTTATTTTGACTACTTAAGGTCTCAGGGCTGGCGACTGTTCTGAGGAGAAAGGAGGTGTCTACATCCCACTAACACAATCAAGATGAAACTGACTAGCTCAATCAACCAACATCAACGATAATCAATGGCGCAATAGTGTTCTAATGACCAATCACACATCACATAAAATCCAAGGCGCAAGAGAATCTAATTACTTAATCAAGCATATACCAACATTATTTAAAGGAGCTTGAGAAACCACCTACTCAATCAATCATACATCGACATTCCTTTAATGGCGCAACATAATGAACACGTATCAGGAGCTTCTATCATTCCATATTTAAGAAATTTAACGATCCGTCCATGACCATACAACATGAGAGTTTACTAAGAAGAGAAATAATGATTATACGTATACATGGTTTTACCCCATTTAAACACACAAGAGTATACGATTTTAAAACAATCCTACATCCACATAATAAGTAGCGCAAGAGTAATCATCACTTTACTTTCATGGCGCAAGGTAAACACCTTCTAAAACAATCATGCATTCATATAGTTAATGACAAAAGTGCCACCTGAGAAACATTCTCACCATGGCCCAAATGCAAATGAATCATAACAATAAATTGACACAATTACCATTAAGTAACATTTCACCAATGGTTCAACTAAATTTGGCATATATTAATATGAATGGCACATTTAACCACTATAAACATTCCATCTAGTTCATTTAGAATTAAACCTTATCCATATAATCGACGCCAATAGCAACTACAACCCAATCCCACAATAGTTCATCTATAATTAACATTCATCCATAGAGATTTGAAAAAGTAAAAACAATTACAGGATCGACACTTGTAGGGGATTTCTTTTCTTTGGTACCAAAGTGAAGCTACTCACATAAGAAAAAACCATTTTCTTGCTTTTGAACTAAGAAAGTACTTTCTCAACCTTGGAACTAACCAATTCAGATAGAAAAATCACTCAAGGTTACTAATAATAATTAAATATACCATCTAATTAAACATTATTTAGTAACTAGTTAAGCAATATTCACTCAATGGTCATGATGATTAAGCAATATTCAATCTAATTAAACATTATTTAGTAACTAGTTGTTGACTTAATTATTAGAAGATCTTACACTTTAATTCTCTTGTTTTTTCAAGAGACACCTATTTGCATCTTGAAATTTTTATTACATAAAATATTCTTAGCTAGTTTGTAATTAGCTTGATCTCTTATTTCGTTGTGCAAATTCTCTCCTCACAAGGCGCATGCAAAATCTTGGAAAAACGCTGAAGGAAGATCGCTGTTGGAGATCACCCATATTTATCTCTGGAAACGTTTTGATCCCACCGTAACTACCAACATAAGAATCCAACATACCCACTAGGGAGTTCATCAAATCAACTGTAAGGGCTACAGAGCGATCCTTAAAAATTATGGATTGGAACTAAGGGAAAATCAATAAATAACAAGCTGAGTCTAGCTATTCTCTTTACCTCGAGTGAAGTGAGAAGGTTTAAAGGTTGAGTAGAAATGTAAAAATGCCAAAAATCGCATCCAAGGGTAAGTGTGCAAAAATGAATATAACAACGAAGGAAAATTGCTGACACAAGGCTTCTAGCGAATAGTAACAGATCGGACCAAGGTAAAGGATCTGAGCGTAATTCTCAGACATTTTATAGCTGGTTGAAAAATCACAGATTAAAACTCAAGACACAGAAATTTACCAGGTGTAGAATAGACATGCACGACTTGGATTTCTTCCAACATGAAAAATAAGAGGATTCCTATCCTGAACTAGATTTCATAACAGAGCTGTGTGCCCAAAATAATTTTGTTGTCAACATTTAGAATTTATGCGTAAATCGTGAATGCTAAGTAACAATTTTTATTACTAGTATTGGTCATGAAAAAGGGTTGGTATCAGGAGCCTGATAACTACAATTTAGTCCAGGATTACCAACAAAATATTGATTAAGACGGCTTGGGTGACTAGGATTTCTTGGGTCGATTATATGACATTGATGACCTTCATTCTCAATGTGAATCTAATTTATTTTCATCACCAGTTGCGTTAATCCGATCTGAACTCGATCCTAAGGGGATTTCAATCTTGAAAGAACAAGGTTCTGAGATTTATTCCAGGGACCCTGAAATTAAATTTTAATATTCTACAGAAATGGAAACTTCTAATTACTAATCCAACAACTACTGTGCATGTTATGCAGAGAAAATAAAATCATTGCAATCGATGCATACATTCCCATCAACAATAAATTAAATCAATTTACTTAAAAATAATAATGATCTACTCTATCATTTTAATCTATATACATAAGAATTTAATTTATGCAACGTTTAACAGTACAATGATAAATTCTAAACCTTTTGTCCAGATTTAAATTATTGAATATCAGTAGTCAATAACAGATAATAAGTTCACCAATAACAATAAGACTCACTTGATTACCGTAGCCAACATAGTAAGGTATAGGTTGATCTTCAATCCAGTTCTTGCGCTCTTGTTTGCCAATCCAAGAAATTCACTGATACCTCCCAGTCAACGATAGGGGTACTCTTCTTCTCCCTTAGCCTCTCGAGTCGCAAATGGGAGCCGCAAATGGGCCACGCACGCACAGAACCAGAGCTCATCTAGCTCCCAATTCACCTAGCAAGGTAGAGACACCACTCTCTCTCTCTCTCTCTCTCTCTCGAGCTGGGTATCCCAACTCTCACAAGTAAAACCAATCTCCCTCTCCTCCTCTCAGCCTATTTGTTTTATAGAATTTCTTTAGTGACATCTTACCATTTTCACATTTACTTCGTTTTTAAAAAAAATAATTAGGAATTATTCCCCCCATACACTTGTTACCCATTCCCTTAGTTTCACCAATAAATACACAATTTAATTTAATTAAATGTCAATTTCCCTCATCCATCCTAAAAGCGCTCCTAAAATCACTCCTAGTTGTCCCTTTATTCCTTTAATTTCTAATTTGGTATTTACTTGCACAATGTGTATTAATCACTCTTTATGTTTGTTTTATTTATTTTTATTGATTTTTTAAATTGATTACTCACCCCTCATTATTTAATTTATAAAATTAGTTTTTAGTCTTCTCACTAATCTTAGACTTAATCTTAGTTACATTTTTATTTGCACGGGCTTAGACCCTTACGGATTATGCTTAATAAATTAATTCTTTAGTTAATTAATTAATCAATTAATTAATTTGACAGGTGCTCAATATTTTACTAGGTTTAACATTCGTTCAAAGTTTTCTAGGCCACCTAGATTCTTTGACTCATTTTTTTTAAAATTTCATGACGTGCCCTTCAAGATGCACTCAGTGCTCCAAGGGTGCCACTCGCCTTTGATTCAAATTTTTAAATTTCATGACGTTCCCTTCAAGATGCACTTCGTGCTGCAAGGGTGCCACTCGCCTTTGACTAGTTTTGGTAGTTGTCCAACCCCTGGAGTCAACACTCCATTCGAGCGACCTTGTGAGAGACTAAGGGCCTCTAAGGAATAAGTAACCTGCCTTATTGTGCGCCCCTTAGAATCTTCGTGAGTGACTGTCTTAGTCTACCCTCATGGCATTGTGGATCTCTCGAATTAGGTAATCATTAACCTACAATTCGAGCCACACCGAGAGTGCTAGTAGGATGTGACATGGATGCTGTCACACCTCTCCCTCAATATCTGGTTGTTGTGCATGGACCCTTTAATCCTTATGTGAGTCTAATTAACAATCAATCATCAACCTACATCCATCAACCAAAGACTGTCAATGATCCATAAACAACATCATAATATACCTGATCATATGTCACATATGCATAAATAAACTACCCAAACCAATATAATCCACTCCCTAACTCGATTCAGAGTCCAAGGAGGTCCATTGATGCCATCAACATCCTCAATCTGTCAAGTGTCCTGCACACTCAGGGGAAACTCATCAATAACATACGTCAATACATATATATACATCAAATAACATAACATCATAATCCATCAACATCATCATAAGAATCCATAAGCGAACAAACAACCATATACTAAAAATGGATCACTTGCATGCAAGTTCCCTCAAGGATAAGTCAAGAACATGTGCTCGCAAGATCGGGATGTTACATGGGAATAGAGACGGTAATACACAAAGACAAATTCAATATATGATCTCTATAGTATAAAATCCTGCGACTTTCACCATAATAATTTTTTGGTGAGTCTCTTTTCCACTAAATTCAAAATCATGATAGTTTAGGATGCATGAATAGAGACATATATTCAAGAGGATGTTTCCATGGTATAGTAAGAGCCACCCACGTAGCTAAAAAGCTGGTAATAAGAGGGGGAAGAAAATTAAGTACTTCCACAAGTGAAAAAGAACCTCCTATTGAGGAGGTAGCATTCAAACTTGAAGAAAACTACACAACTTATGCTGACCTAAATCCTCTTGAAATTCCCAGTCATAAACGAGAACCTTCTGTTTCATATACCTCAAAAGAATATGTATCCTTTGGAGGACCTATGAAATTTTGGAAAAATCCCTTATACTTCATGGCTGAAGGAGAAGGAGAAGGGGAAGGATCTGTTCCATAAAATCCTGTCACTTTTGAATTTCCCATTCGAGATATAGAGGGTACAATTCAGATGAAAAAATTCCACGTGCTAGTTATGACTACTTTTCTGATGCTAAAAAACTAAAATTATTTCCAACTACCCTAAAAGATTCAGCTTTAAGCTGGTTCATGGGGTTAATGGGTGGAAATTATATACAAAATTGGGAAGGTATGAGACAAAAATTCTTAAAAAATATCAATATTATTGTCAAGCTAGGGAATTATTGAAATTGGGAATTTGTTAGATGATTTTAAAACTAACATCCTTAATTCTCTAAGTTCCCAACTATATACCATGAAAACCAAGAAGAAGCAAGATGAAGTTCAACATTATCCTTGGCTATATTTTGTCCAAAATGTCGCAAGAAACACCCCTTTCATGAGTGTCACTTAGATAGTGTATACATGTATGCTATCTGTGAGTAGGACCATGATACAAGAATTTTTCCTTCATTACTTGGAGTAAACAGAGTTTATGAAGGAGAAAGTGAAGGAGTTTAGAAGCTTTGTATCATAAATTAAAAGACACCTTGGCTAAATCATCCATTGAGTATTCATCCAATTCCTTCTCAATCTTATAATTCACTTTGGGCTAACCAACAACACTTGCAAAACCCCTTTGCCACTTGGTATCTACTAGTATCATGGCCACAATGGACCCCCCAAGGCCAAAACCAATCTTGGCAACAAGGTTGGCGAGGATATTTTCCTTATGGAAATATGTCACAACAACATCCACAACAATTTTCTCCCCAACCATAACATTCATTTCAATATGAACAACCTAAAAAATAATTACAATTTCCACCAACCTAACTACCCCAAAGGCCCACTCAAATTATTTCCCAATGCATTCCTAACCTGAACAATAAAGTAGCTCATCCCACTTACACTTCTTAGTTACTCAGTTATCAAAACCATCTTATCTCCCCTGTATATCTTCAATATATTCATGTCCAATAAGGGAAAGCAATTAATCCAATTTCTCCCATCATTGAGGAACAAGATGATGGGGATAAAATTGCTGAAATAGATAATCCAACTTCTTCTATCATTTTGGAATAAGATGATGATGAAAACGTTGTTGAATCAAATGATCCAACTAATAAACCTTCCTTAGTATAAAAAGTCAGTTTCCCATAAAAATACGATCCACCAAGTCATGTCCAAACTCCCCCATATCCTCAAAGGTTAACCATTAAAAAATCCATTAAACAACTTGAATTTGATTTTCTTGAGGAATTGAAAAATGCATGTGTTAAAATTCCATTGTTACAAGCCATAAAATATGTACCAATTTATTCTAGAGTTGTTAGAGAATTATGTTTGAAGAAACCAGGAAAAAAACTAAAGGATCCTCCAACAATTCAAGTAATTGGTCGTTTAGCTAATTTGATGCTTGTAAACATTGTTACTACTAAGTACATAGATCCAGGAAGTGATATTGTATATGTTCACATTAATAAAATTTGTAACTCAAATACTTTAATATGTCTAGGAGTTTCTATAAATGTCATGACTAAGGAGACAATGCAAAAGCGTCAATTAAATAATCTTCGCCAGACCACTATTGTTCTCTAGTTATCATATCAATCCACAGTACAAACTGAAGGAATTCTAAAAGATGTAGTTATCTCTATATACTCCTAGGAATATCCTGCTGATTTTATGGTTCCACAATCCAAATCAAATCTTGGAGGATACCACTTGATTTTGGGAAGGCCCTGGTTGACCACAACTGATGCCTTTATTGGGTGTAGATACAAAGATATGACTATCTCCTAGGGTAATTATACAAATAAACTTACATTATATCCACTATCTAAACCAAGTCCTGCTTATGAAACACTTATGTCGATAGGTAATGGGGATAGTGATGATGGCAAAGTTCAACAAGTCTTTATGATTGAATCAACTATTTCCTTTAAAGAAAAGGATGAAGATGATCTTATTTATGATATTATCACTAATCCTTATTCACTTACTAATCACATCATGAACATATTAGAAGAAACACAATATTTCTCCGCAATCCAAAAAGAATGAAAATATATTCCAACGTATTTGTATACCACATTTGAAACAAATAACATGCCTGTAGAAATATTTCCAAGAAAGACACTCAACATAAGTCCTCAATTAGAAGGACCAAAAAAACAAAGGTTGATTGAGTTGTTACAATTACATGCCAATACATTTTCTTATGATTATAAAGATATGAAGGGAATTCATTCTAGTCTGTACAATCATCACACATATGTCTAAGATAACTTCCGACCAATTAGAAAACCTCAACGAAGGGTGGATCCTGCACTTCGAGAAATAATCAAACTGATTTGTAGAAGCTATTAGATGTATATTTCATTTATCCTATTTCCGATAGTAAGTGGGTCTCATTGCTTTCTATCGTTATAAAGAAAAATATGAAATGGAGAGTCTATGTGGATTATAGAGAACTAAATAAAGCCACTTCTAAGAGATAATTTCTTTTACCTTTCATTGATCAAGTTTTAGATACATTGGTAGGAAATAAGTATTTCTCTTTTCTTGATGGTTTCATTGGGTACAATAAAATTTAACTATCCCTTGGATATTAGGACAAAACAACTTTCACATGCCTTTGGGGTACTTTCACATATCAAGTGCCACCGTTTGGATGATGTAATCCTCCTACTACATTCCAAAGGGTTGTGTTCGAAATTTTCTCTAATTTGATCCATGACTGTGTTGAAGTGTACATGGATGATTTTACTATCTATGGAAATACCTTTGATGAAGCAATGCATAACCTAAGGAAAGTTCTTGAAAAATTTCAAGAAACAAGTTTATCCCCCAGTCATGAAAAATGTCATATATTACTTATAGAGGGTATAGTTTTAGGACATCATATATCTCCCAGTGGTATCTAGGTTGTCCCTACAAAAGTTGGAGTAATCACCAAACTTCTAGTTCTAATGAATCAAAAGGATGTACATAGTTTCCTAGGTCATGCAATATATTATCTTCTTTTTATAGAATTTTTTACCAAGATAACGTCACCATTATTCACATTACTTTTCAAAGATGTTGAGTTTTGTTGGACTAATTTCTATTAGAATGCCTTTGAAACATTAAGAGAATATTTATATGTAGCACCTGTATTAAGGGGACTGAATCAATATTTTCCTTTTCATATCTCAACAAATGCTTTAGATACAACCATTGGAGTTGTTCTTGGAAAATGAGAGGAGCATAAACCATATGCAATTTACTACATCAGTAAAAATCTTGCTTCTGTAGAACTAAATTACACAATAACAGAGAAGGAATTTCTTTCCATTATCCATGCAATCAATAAATTTCAACACTACATCAATGGTTACCCAATATTTGTGCACACTGAACATGATTCCATTAGACATCTTATGAATAAACCAATCACAAATGGTAGGGTAACTAGATGGTTGCTTTTGCTTCAGGAATTTGACATCACCATTTGTGATAGATCTGAAAAGGAAAATGTTGTAGCAAACTTTTTTTATTGGTTTAATATCAAAGGGAATAATGATCATGTAGAATATGCTTTTCCTGATGAACACTTGTTTCCATTATCTATTCACTCACCATGGTTTGCAGATATTTCAAATTATTTATCTACAAGAAAACTTCCGCAACATTTATCAACAAGGGAAAAACAAAGAGTTTTCTGACAAAGTGTTATGTATTCTTGGGTGCAAGGACAACTCTTCTGAACAAGACCTGATTACATTATCTGACGTTTTGTTTGACAAGATGAAATATTTAATATTTTGAAAGCCCTTCATGATGACCTCTGTAAAGGAAATTTTGAGGATAGAAGGTCTACTTACAAAGTTCTACATTTAGGGTACTACTAGCCAACTATTTTCAGAGATGCTAGAAAATGCGTCAGAAGTTGTGACATCTATCAAAGGATGGGAAAACCAATGAAATAAGATGATATGCCATTGCAATCTAAAGTATTAACTGAGCCTTTCAAGAAATGGGCCCTTGATTTAGTAGGACCTATCAACCCACTATCAAGAAATAAGACATACATTCTATTTTGTATTGATTATGTAAAAAAAATGGGTGGAATCTAAGGATCTACCCAGAACTAGTAAGCAAATAGTTAATTTTTTTTATATGAAGAAATATTTGCCCAGTTTGGTGTACCAAGAGAGATCATTACTGATCAATGGAATCAATTCACTTCTAAGATCATTTATTCTATCACCAAGAAATATCAGATTCAATATAGAACATCAACACCATACCACCCGCAAGCCAATGTCCAAGTTGAAGTAACCAATAAAGTTTTGGATACCATTTGAATCAAGACAATACAACTTCATCAGAAAGATTGGGCTGATACATTTCTTGAAGCATTATGGGATTATTGAAGAACATGGCATAATACAACTAGATTTACTCCATATGAGCTAGTTTACGATAAGCAAACCGTCTTTCCAATTGAATTTGAAGTAAAAACTTTACACAAAATTACAAGCTAACATGGATCTTATAGAGGCTCAACAACACCATTTGAATAAAATCAATGAACTTGATGAATTTTGTCAAGATTCCATACAACAAACCAACATAATTCAGTGACAAAGAGCTAAATGGCATGACCAATTCATCAAGAAGAAGAAATTTCACGAAGGGAATTGAACACTTTTGTTTGATTCACGATATAAATATTTCAAAGGAAATTTTTGTGTGTGACAAATGGGACCATATAAACTAGAAACTATATATGATAATGGTTCAGTGAAGATATGTACTATTGATGAAGAAAAAAATCCACTCTTGGTGAATGGTGATCGACTATGTTTATATCAAAAGCCAATATCCGAAGAAGAGTTCATAAAAAATTTAGTCACTTAGGTACAAGTTGAAATTGTAAAGATAGTGGCTTCTCCACTTTCAACCACTACCCCATAAAATAACTCTCAAAAGGATCATTTGTACATACCTGATTGTATATAAAATTAAAAAAAGAAAAGAGAAAAAAAATATAAAATTCCATTAGTGAAAACCAGGTCACAGGCACTATTGGACTTGATAATATAAAAAATATATACTTTTGGCTGGTATTATCAAGAGACAAAAATCCATTTCAACTATGAAAACCTCTTTGGAGGTGCAGTCGAACAAGTTTTGTTTGAAAACCAATTTTATTGGCGGACAAAACTTGAAAAGAAGAAAAAGAGAAAAATAAAAAATAAAAAGAATATATATATATATATATATATAATTTTTTTTAGGTTTTTACATATGGAAGAGACTATTGAAGGCTCCACTTGTAGAATTCAAATAATCCTAATGAGTCTCTCGAATATTTTCAAAATGTTTGCTAAAAGCATCTACAAGTTTCATAGATACCAAAATATTGCAAAGATTTTTCATGATTGGCAGTCCAAGAGTTCCAAGATTCAATTTTCTATTTAAAGCTTATATAACTTTATAATTGGATTAGCAGTGCCATCGAAAAACATTCACTGACAACCACTTATTATTATAGGCCTTTTGAGGAAAATATTCAAATGATCAAAGGACTTGTTTTCACTAGAGAACAAGGTAATTCTTATATCCTATCTTTGAAATTCATTTTATAGACTTGAAATATATATATATATATATATATATATATGTCTGGAGGAATCAACAACTAGTTGGGCACGTGGCCGTTGGGGGGAGTTGAACTCGAAACCTCATGGAACTTCATTTTCACGGCACTTGCCAATTGAGCTGCCCCCCGGGGGCTTTATAGACTTGAAATATTGAAAGAAATCCAATTTAGTTTTTATTTTTCCAAAAAATACGGTATTCCTATCCATATTATCCATCTACCTTATCCCCTGTCCAATATTTTTCATTTGGTCAAAAAACTCTTATCCTTATTCCTTATCATTTTCAATATGAAGATCATTTAAGGCCTATATAACTATCCCTCGAATGAGACAAAGTCATCAATACTTAGTTTTTGATTTGGAAAGATAGTTCAAAATATGGGTTTTGATACAAAAGAAAATGATCATCCAGGATTAAAACTTGTCCATATTTGACCCTAAAATTTGAGTTCTAGTTCAAAGTCCTCATTTCTGTTCATACATTTTTATTCCTAGGTATTTTCATTTCCATATGAAAATTATTAAAAATCCTAAATTACCTTATTACTGAAACAATCCTTAACTAAAATTTCAATTTGAAAACCATAGTTTAAACACTCACATACATATTCATGATTTCTACGAAATGACAAATATTGTAGTAATTGCAGTCATGATATCATATGTGTAAGGATTGTTATCATCAAAATGTAGGGCTTTTATCCAATTGGTTGATTATCCTAATTACCAAACTATCATAAGGATCAAAAGAGATAACCCGTGTGAAAAAATAAGCAACAAATAGAGTAATCTTTGTGTGCATAGACATGATTATTGAGGATGGGAGGATCCCATAATCGAATCGAGCCTGTCAACATTGACATAATCCAACAAATCCATAAAGCCTCGCATATTTTTCCTTAGGTAGGATGGTTAGCATTCTTCAAACTATTTTAGGGATTGAATTCATCCATATCCATGGAATTTTCCCAAAGTTTCAATGGGAATACATCAAGCTACTAGAGGATTGTTGGTCACAATTTTTAAGTATCCCCTTGCACATGCATGATGTTCAGAAGAAAAGAGTTTGAAGATATGTATTGAATATCCAATGGAAGGATATCGCATTAATAATACAAAAAATTATTACATGTGAGGGTTGCTTCAATGTTGTTTTCTACTATCACATTAGGATCCCGTTCCATCTTAAAAATCAAAATTTAATAAATTTTCCCTACTTTCTCTTGAAATATTTAGTTAAATGAAAAAATCCTTCCAAAAATGAGCTCAACCATTGGGGGTTTATCATACTGGTTTTATTAAATTGTTGTTTAGAGATGAATTGGAGAAAGCAAGGACAAATTGGTAGGGTTTTTGAAGTAGTATTAAGCAAAAACCCATGGTGATGTTTTTTCCATACCAAGACAAACCCCATCAATTGAAAGAAACATCATTAAAAAGAGACCATAAAGATGATGAAGCTACAGGATCGATAAAATATCGTAGCATTGAAGAAATCAAATCGGGGGTTTCCTCAAGTTTTCAAACTGAGTCATCGAAGGATCATTTTATTATCACATTGTCTGATTGTGAAGAAGATCTCAAGGTTGAAACCATAGGATAACCTAATAATGAGTCCATAGAAGCACCTAATACTGAATCCAAAAATGCATTTTAGGTTGCATCCATAGAGGTACCCAAGGTCGAGTCCATGGAAGCATTTGAAGAAGCATTAATGAAAGCACCTACCAACACACCCATGAGAGAATCAATTGAAGAAATCTTAGAAGCTAACATTCAAAATGAGGAAAAAGGAACTCTTATAATCCAAAAGAAGACCAGGAAAGGTAACAATAATGTCTTTCCTCCTTTTCGAGCATGTAATTTTGGTTATTTAAAAATATTAAGAGAAAGCATGAGACTGATGATGAAAACCCAAAATTTGAGGAGGAAAGTAAGGAATTTAAAGAAAGAAAGGGGTAATAGGATGGGTACTTTACTAAAATCCATAGAAGCAGATGAACCTCATAACAAATTTATGGAAGGAGATATGACAAATGTCTACCAAATTGTGAATACCATTCTTGATGACATCCTAACTAATACATATGCTTTCCTTCACTTAAATCCATACTTGGCTAGTTGTAGGAAACATGATGAAATCTTTGATCTAGGAGTCATAGATCACGAGAGTCACCAACAAGATATAAACAAACTTAAAGAAAAATGGTTTTCCATTTATATTACACAAGAAGATAGATGGAAAAAGAAAATTCAGAGGTATAGGGATAGATTGAGGGAAATGGAACATAAGCTTCAAGATGCATGTTCACAAGGCTTGGAGGATTTAACATGTATATCTCCTTCCATATACTTTCATGATATATGGATCCAATTTAGAATTAAACAACTTGCAACTAGAAGGCTTCACAAGATTACATCTCCCAAAGACTTTATCTATGTTTTCTTTAATGTCAGAGATCATGAGTAGAATTATATATATATATATATATATATATATATATATATATATATATATATATATATATCGGAGAAATAAAAACTTTATATTCAAAACCAAAAGGAATTATCTTTTACCATTTTAGATACATTCAATTTCTAATGGCCTACCAACCACCTTATTAGTTTCTATACTTCCTTAACTGTTCAAAATTTATGCAAATCCTTCTTTTCCTTCCCAATCTCTCCCTAATGACCATATGGAATTATAAGAAAAAGTTCACTACTTCATAAAAAAATGTTGCAAAATAAGTCCTACACTATGAAGGCCCCATTATCCAATAACAATGCATCTTTGGAGAGTTTGTTAGCTATCTCGTTTAATTCTCTTAGAATATGATTGAAATAAATCCATTCCAACTTTTCCATAAAAGTATGAATTTTTCATATACGTGGTTGTAAATTTCCCACTTGAAACTAAGCCTTACCTTTTCCCCAATAAATCACTACCTGAGCATCACCAAATACCCAAACCTTCCTCAAGTTTAACATTTCCACATGAAATAGTAGAGCCCATAAAGTGGCTAGTTCCACTTTTTTTTTCCATCCAAGCCCAAGTGTATATCTAATTTGAAAATAATGAGAGCTAGTGATAAAAAAAACATCCCCAACACCATATTTGGCCAAATACTCTTGTCTCGTCCCATCAAAGAATCCCCAGGGGACCCCTTCCTCCAGAGGAGGCATGATGAGAAAAAAAACTCTTTTTCTTTTATTCTCTATTCTGAATTCTAGAGTGAGATTGCTGATTAAGACTGATGTGACTTCATGTGGGATATGGATATCTATAAAAACTGATGAATTCCTTGACCACCAAACAAAGTAAATAAAAAATAAAGGAAGAGAAAAACATTCTTTATTTACCATTTTCTCCTTCCACAATTTGATCCAAACCTCTAGGTACCCACTTGGATCATGGTTTACTATGTTGAATTCCTTTGATATCCCTTTCTAGACTTGCTTCACAAATAGACATAACAAAAAAATGTGTTGTACCAATTATGAGTTAGAATTACAGAGAGAGCATCTGTTGGGGCCATTCTAGCCTCTCTTCAAACCATTGTCCCAGGTGAATATATCGTTCTCCATAAACAAACATAAACATGTTTTTCCTTTGATAGGCACATTTGATTTCCAAGCGAAACTCCACCACTATTTTTATTCACCAACAAACGCTTCCTCTGCTTGAACTAGGTATCCTAGATTTGCTATGAATGTTCCTGTCTTATCATTTCCCAACTAGAAAAACATGTCCTCTTTGTCCTCCCTTAGTTTGACGAAGTTGGACTTAAGAAAATTTAGATATCCTTCCCATTCTTTTTTCATTTCTCCTATGAAATCTAAAAGTTCACCTGTCTTCCATAAAATTATACTAGTTTGATTTGAGTCCCCAATTGTTGCATCCTTTAGAGAGAAGATACCACAATTGTGACTATCTACCACCATCTCTTATGAAAGTCTATATCCTTCCCCCAAGTTGACCCAAGGTTCCTCCCCTATCCTGATTTTCTCACAATTCCCTACATTCCATACCAAATGATTGCCAATAAGAGGAAACAACTAAACCATATCCTTCCAACCGATCGAGCTATTGAGTGCTGATTTCCTTGACGTTTTGATCCACTCTAAGAAATTCAAGCCTAGGATGTATTTTAAATCCATGACTCTCCCCCATAAAATATTGTTCTAGATCAACCTCCACAAGCTATTTGTTGCCAACTCTCTACTATACCAATAGATGTTTTTGATTCCCCATCCACCTAATTCCTTTAGCAGAGCTAGCTTGAACCATTTTACCAGAGAGATTACCCATTTTTCCTTATTTCCCAACTAAAATAAATGAAAACATATTTTTTGAATGTTAGTTAAAATGACTTTAGGAAGTTTTTGAATTGCTGTCCAATACACTGGGATGCTGCTAAGCATTGATTTCAGTAGAGTTAGTCTCCCTCATCTTGAAAACCACCCGTGCACCCAAAAGGATATCCTTTTTTGATTCTTTGTAACCATCCATGCCCAATTCTTAAACTAATATTCATTAGGATTTAACACTAAACCCATATACTTTAACCCCTCATCGAGGAATTTCCTTTCAAAAGGAAATACTACTGCTAGCTACTCTGAGACTTCCTCTTGAAGACCATATGCTAGCACTATGGACTTTGACCTATTAATTTTCATACTTGTAGAAATATAGAAAATATAGATAATTCCTTTCAAGCTCATAATTTTGATGCAGTCCCTGCACCAAAAATACTTACATCATCAAGAAATAATAAATAATAAAGGATATCTAAGTTAGTGATTTTAATTCCTTTCAAATTACCTTCTCTTTGATCTTTCTTGATCAACAGACTAAGACCTTCAACAATGATTAAGAATAGAAAGGGGGATGGAGAGCATCCCTGATGAAGCCCTCTTGAAGCTTGAAAAAAAACGTAAGGATACATGTTTGCGAGAACAACGAACGAGGAGGATTCAATGCATCCCATGATCCAATTGAACATCTTTAGATCCATCCCCATTTGGACGAGAGATAACCTGACAAAAGTAAAACTCACCTCGTCGTACACTTTTGAGAGGTCAAGTTTCATAACAATAGAAGGAATATTTTGAGTCTTGATAGAGTGCAAGGCTTCTTGAGTAAGGGATATAACATCATGAATTTGTCTTTTTAATAAGAAGCCATACTGCTCCTTGGAAATTATCTCACTGAAGATGGGTTTGAGGTGGTTAGAAATGACTACTATCAACTTGTAGATTATATTACAACAAGCAATAGGAAGAAAGTATTAAAAAGAAACAAGATTCTGCTTCTTGGGAATGAGGGCCCTGAAAGTAGTATTTAGAGACCCCAAAACTTTTCCAAAACTTTGGGACTCATGGACTGTATTTAAAAAATCAGGCATGAGAAAGTTGTAAAAACTGAGATAGAACTTGATCGTAAGGCCATCTGGATCAAGAATTTTCTATTTCTGAAAGGAGGATAAAGTGTCTATAATTTCCTTATCAAAAATCTCAGCAAGAAGGGACTCATTCATATCGGTCATGAAGGATATTGGGAAAATATTATTAACCTTTAAAATTTTAGAGATGGGACATCCTTCCTGTTCCTTAAATAAGATAAAAAATAACTTTTTACCCACCTCAATTATTTGTCCACTAGAGGTCACTTGTTTCCCTTCTAGATCCTTAATCTCCCATATGGAATTTTTTAACCTTCGATAACTTGCAAATTTGTTGAATAACTTCATAATGTTTCCCCCTTCATGAATCCAAACCGATTTTCTCTTTATCCTCCATTTTGATTCTTCCACCACTAATAGCTCCTCTTTTCTCCTCATTAAAGACTTGACTTCGATTTATTCCTCCTTAGATAAAGACCTTGCATCTCTTTCTATGAGTAGGAGGATAATATTATCTTCCACTTCTCTAATAGAGGATTCTTTTTTTAACCTATGTTCCTTGGCTGACGATGAGGTATTTTTTTTTATAATTTTTTGAATGTTTATTGAAAACTATTGCATATATGAACATCCCACCTCCTCCAACAATGGGAACCATGTGTCCATTACCGATTTATTGTAATCCTCCTCCTTTATCCAGTCTTTGTTAAAATTTATCAGGGATGGCTTCCTAGTTCATGCTTTAAAAAATTCTAAAACAATAGGCAGATGATTGGATATCCCTCCTATTACCACTATGGACTTAAAAAACCACGAATTATCAAGTATTCCTTCAGAGATCATGAAATTGTAAAGTATTTTGGAAACCAAATCCCTGCCTTTTCTCCCATTGCTCCAAGTATGGGATAATTTCTTTGGTGCAAAATCAATTAATTGATGTTTCTCTATCCAATGGGTGAAGAAATTTTCCCAAGGATCTTGTCACATGATTTTTCCCAAAACATCTTTCAAATACGTTGTGAAATTAAGGTTCCTCCTAAGGATAATGTCTTCTGAATTTAATTGACCTGACTCAGTGAGCCCATCCCATAATTGACATTGATTTGAATAGGATCCATACACATTAAACACTTTAAAGGAGAAATTTAGCTTGCTATAAAAAACATGAACCGCTATACAAGAAGGAAGGGATAGAATAAAGGTCACTTTTAAGTTAGGATTCCATGCTGTTAATAAGACTCTAGAGATACCTTCTGTATCGATAGAGAAAAAATTTCGTCCTTTTAACCAACTACTAAAAACTTCCAATACCTTAGAACCACTACACATCATTTATTGAATCATAATAAGGTATGGGTTGCACAATTGAACCAATCACTTGAGGGATTGGATTTTTGGAGCACCTCCCACTCCTATGGAATTGAAGGAGAGCATAATGATTTGATATATGTTTCTTGGGATTTACCCACTCTAAGGGCCCATAAATTGGTTTTTTGTTTCTCACTCCCAATCTCATTTACTTCTTGCATCTCTTCCGATGATATTAATGATTTCCTCCCAACCCGACCCACCACTCCTTTATCCAGAGAAAGACCCCACAAAACTTCCTCTCTAATCCCCTTCCTAATCTTTGACCTAAGAAGATAGTCCAATTTATAGGAGGAATTTGAGCTAGGACTTGAAGAGGATGACATCGACTGGGTAAGAGAGTTAGAAGCCTCCCATAGCAGCTCCAAAGATGCCTCTTTGGGAAGGGAGGGATGAACAAGATCTACCACCTTAGGATCCCCTTTGGAAAATGGGCTACCAAATAGAGGTTTGGAGGGAAAATTAAGTGAGGGTGACATATAAGGAGGATGGGAAAGGGGACAATGGATTTTTACTTTAGATATTTCCATTGAACCTTCTAAAGGAAGTGACAAAAAATTGTTAGTAGAGAAAGAAATCTTATCGGTTATTCCATCTGTTAGTATCTTTGTGTTGTTGTCACTTGGAGAACTGACCCTTGCATGCTTCAGACCATTTTTCACCCTTCCATCCACTTTCACCATCATTCCCAACTTTGATCGAGTGACTGCTTATTTCCACTTCCACACTTTGGAAAATGGAGTCATCGAGGAGGGTCCGAGAATGCTCACAGAGGTCTAGAAAGATCTAAAATGTCCACAAAGGTCCATAATGGTTCAAAAATGCTCAAAATTTGAGCATCCCAAATTCTCTCGAAACCAACATCAATGCGTAGAGCTCATCATTATATTTCCAATGAAGCAAATGATAAGTCAAATGAAGCTTGTATGAAAAAGTTATGAGAATTCAAAGTTCAAGTCAAAGGGAAAATTCAAGAGTGACACGTGTCATCACTACAAGGGTGACACGTGACACATGAACGTACAGGCTAGGCATGTGACATGGCGTGACCGATTGATAGGTGAATGGGCAGGTCATACAAACCAAGTGGTTCTATCATAGGTTGATAAGTGGAAAAGATAAGCTAATGAGAGGCTGCCACGTGGTGGAATTCTCCCATTGGCCTTTATGGTCATGGTTATGCCAAATTTTATGGGAGTCGACGGGGGTTGAAACCGTGACCTCCCAAATCCTTACACCAAGCCCCATTACCAATACACCATCCACTTTCCACTTAACCATATACATTATGATATATATTTAAACTTGTGTAAAGGTTCGTTTGGAATTAAAAAGGGCCGAGCGCCTAAGCCATCGACCCCTAGTCCATGGTTCTATTAAAATAATGTAACCATAACTCATATTCTATCGTGTGTTAAAACTGTATGCAACCAAATATTATATATATAGTAAATTTCATAACAAAAACATAGAAATGGTTGGTGGTTGGTGGGGCTTGAACACCTGACCCACCAACTATGCCAACGACCTAACAAACTTCGCTAACCAACATTTCGCCAACTCTAGTTGGTTACAACTACACCATAAATAAAATTTAAAGTGTAGTGTGGAATGTTATAGCAATATTTTCCCCACCATTGCTATCTTGCATAGAGGGCCTTTTTCCATTTCCCTATGCAGACTTGTCATCCCTTTTTGATGAATCCAGAGACAAAAATACACATTTTCCACATATACGTGCCCTATCTACTATACAACATGCGTATATGCAGGGTGCTCCACTACAACCTGCATACATCGGGATTTGTACCAGAAAATAAAAAATGGATTCGGGTTTCCATGTCACGATATGATATCTCTGATCCTTAGCCTTCCACATACTAGAAACGTTTCGACTCGGCCCTTCAGTTTCATTTTGAAGAATATAAAAGCACAATTCCGAGCTATGGAAAGGAGGAGAAATCATTCAACTTTGAGAGCACAATTACTTTGGAGAAATTACTACATATTGAGTCTTCATCCCTTTGTCCCTCAAGTTTGAACAGAGTGTTCAGCTCCCAAGCTCTTTCCCCATTGTTGAGAGAACTTCATTGTCTCTCTCCTATGAGCTTGCCTTTGGTGGAGGATTGAAGTGGTGGAGGCCCAGTTGGAAGGAACTTGGTTTCTTGGTTTCAAACCGTCCCGACACGGAAGTCTATAATGTTGTCACTTTTTCCAATCAATTATTAATAGAAATACTCCTTTCCCTTCCTATTGGTATCATGCAAATATACGATTATTATCCATGGGCATGTTTGTAATGTTTATTAATGGATTATGTTATCTAATGTTCTAACCCCTTTATACTATCACCATGTACTTTCTATGCATGTTTGTTAAGAACTTATTACAGGTATAAATCTTTGGGTCGAAGTGCTCAATGGTGGAACATCATCGAACGTTGGATCGAGGTAGGCCTCTTTCTTATCTTGCACATTAGTTTATATAACATACAATGGAATTGAGTTGATTTCTGCAGTCATACCTGTCTGTTGTAGTTTACCCTTGTGTTATAACCCTAAATTTCACCACACATGCTTACTTGGCATCAGGCCAACTCATATCACTTCTCTTTACCAGAACCCGGGCTAGCAGCCAAACTTTTCCTAGCAACCTGGTGCCAGTCAAACCCCAGGTCCCTTTTTCCCAAGTTATTAGAAGCAACCCAAACTACCGTTCCTGGTGACGTTACACTTGCCAGATTTGACAAGGTTGTTGAATGACCCCATTTGTCATGATC
>ML859000.1:33783-44936 GCA_009831015.1 Picea engelmannii | reverse complement strand
CAAGGGATATTGATGATGAAAGTGGATATTAGGACCACTAACCGAGAAACATTATGGTATGAATATTGTATATGGAAATTATATTGATTTGAATGCATTGCTACGATACATGGACTATTGCATGATTTTGGTACTAACACTGCATAAAACCAAATAAATGATGACAAAACCTCTAGCAACATGGTGCCACTGTATATTCCATTGTAGGGGGTTGACCCTGGCTCTGTTAGGAGGGGTGGAGGCATTTCCCACCGTGTATCCTCCATTGTAGGGTGGGCCATTGTAGGGGTGGACCCTAGATCTGATTAGGAGGGGTGGAGACATTTCCCACCGTGTATCCTCCGAAACCTGAAGTCATGGGAGAACGGTGCTAGTCACGCTCCCCGGGTCGTGTGATGACGACTGTCAGTTGCCTGCTAGGGAAGCTTGGTCGAGATAACGACACTTCCACTTACGGGTTCTATTTGGAGTTAGGTCAATATAGCTGACGCTCCAAGATAGTCTATCAGAGGACGGATAGGAATGGAGTTGGAAGTAGGTTAGGGAGGAAGGATGAGTAGTAATAGTTGAGACTATATGGAGATTTGTCATGTGGTGGATTGTGATGAAGAAAAATGTGTATATATGAATATTCATTATTATGTAGCTAAACCACAGTTGTTTAAAATAAAATTATTGAATCGAACAATTGTGATTAAACGAATTCTCACACAATTAATTGATTGTTGTCTTTTTAAAAGACTAGTCTTGCTGACTGGATTGGATGCATACATAAAATACTAAAGGATGACAGTTTGATTATTAGTACATGTACGAGAATTGTATGTACTAGATACACATACATTTCTTGTACATATACACTAGTATGTATGAGTTTTCTTGATTTACTTACTAATAATGTCGGTTACTTGTTATAAATGTGTGAACCATGTTCTTGTTCTTTGTACCATAAGATACCTTAACTTCGGGACGAAGTTTCCTGAAGGGTGGGTGTATGTAACGACCCTTAATTATTAAGTGTAATCAATTTAATAATATAATCCTAAAAGACTAGCTAAACTATATTTATGTCTTAAAATAACATTTCTAATTGATTATTATTAAATAGTTGTTCATGATGGTTAATGATTGATTTAATTATTAATTAATCCGTAGATATCCTGGAGCTAGGTCGTTTTCCTAGTTGGCAGGGTGGACAATAGTTTTGGGCAATTATTTTTCTATGTTTGCAACAGGACTAGACTGTGTAGCAGGTAGCAGGAGAGCAACAACAAGGCAGTTGGCAACGGAAATTAGCATTAGAACCAGGTAACCTGTTAAATTATGCATTTATTTTATTCTGCTACGAAGTTGTTAATCTTTGATGAATCTAAATTACTGAAGTCGCTGGTATGAATATCAATTTTATGCTGAACAGATATTGTCTTAGTTAAGAAATAAATTGCTTATGAGGATAACGATGTTTAGATATATATATATATATATATGGGCATTACAAGTAACAAGGGTTAGACCCTAGCGATTTTCTCTTTCCTTGAACAAAATGTAATAAATTATGCAATAGGGCAATGGAAGTAGGGTTACTAGAGTGCTACCATGGTAGGGCTCTAGTATCCACTTCAAATTAGGTGTCTTTCAAGAGATTTTAACACATGGAATATTATAGGGAAAAATATGATAACACATGCCATTCCCCTAGGGTTTCAAGCTAGCAATTTCATAATCTTAGACATGAAACAAGTAAAAATAACCATAGCATTCATTCACAATAAAGAAATGCATAATTTCCACTAACTTCACCAAGAATAATCTAGCAAATCACCCCAATTGAAGATCCTCCATAAGAAAATAGCCAAAATGCACCAAAAATTGCCTCCTTCAAGAAGTGCGCACCACTAGTTTCAACCAATAACACTTAAGGAAGGCTGACTTTCAGACCTCTACTCGAGTGATGAAAGAATGATGAAAAATACAAGAGTTTTATCTTTTATTTATACAATGACAATGACCTTTAATTGTCTTTTAGGTCAGAAAAGGCCGACATGGCCAATTTACATCAAAAATCCATTTTTTACATAAAATCAACAATTAAAACCTTAATTTGTCTCTAGGGTTGGCATATAGGGTGACATTAGGCCCCATCTTGGAACGTTGGGCCTCAAAAGGCCTCAAAAGCTGCCGCACATACCAACTAGCACCAAACCGTCCTCATGCCAAACCCTAACTGATGATGTGAAGGGTCAATATGATGACATCAGGGGCCTTCAAGGGCCAACGTCAGGGTGGAAGGGAAAGACCCCTCTAGGTATAGGCCTGCCAGAGTGTCTCAGAGGAAACATTCTTCTTCTTTCCTGGTGCCATCCTCTGGTGTCTCTCTGCCCCTGGCTGGCTGGTCACAACATCCATTTGGTGGGATTTTAGCCCCATGGAAGTCCAAGCTAATCATATCCCCATATGTACCTGTCCACTGGGCATGGTCCTGCAACAAAAAACAAGTACGCCCTCCATGGGCTCATAAGTCACAGGGATCATAGCAATGTCAATCACATCCAATAATCAAATTACCCAAACATGTGCACCAAACCCCCCTTTACACAGACAAATGCTCAAAGATGTTATGCAGTTTAACAAACCAGGTTTGGAGAGGGTCTTAGGATGTCCTATTGGGCTAATCCTCCTCAATTTTGGGGTGTTTCCCAAGTGACGTCCAATATAGTTCATGTAGGTGTATGAAATGGTGTAGGGGTATGTTTGGGAAAGGGGTGCAGTGATAACAGGGAAATGTAGGGATTTCCTGTGGGTGCCTATGTAGAGGGAGATTTGCACCTTGTCATGGATGCCATTGTTTCCTAGCCCATTCAATGCCTTTTATTCTTTGTCTTATTGCTTTTTCTTTTCAAGAGAATAGCTAGGGGACACTGTCCTAGCGTGGTGACCAGTGGTGACAACGTTACCCACAAGCACTTCACAGAAATGAGAAGTCTGCCTCGTGATGAGACCCCCTTTCTCTTGGCTATGCCACCAAGAGCCACTACCCTGGTTTAGTGATCATATGGATGGTAGTTTCATACCACTACATGCCCATGGACCTAATAGGCCAACTCATGATGAGACCTCCTATCCACCAACTAGATCTTGAGTTTTATTTTATTTTACGGGTCCCCTTTTCTTACTGAGAATCCTTTTATTTCTTTCTCGGGAATCCCTGGGCGAAGCATCTCAACATTTCAATTTGGCTTTAAAATTTTTCCAGCTACTTTTACCCTATAGGCCTTTAGCCCCTTCTTCCCACAAGGCAAGGTACAACCCTTACTAGTTTGGAAAACCCAATGTCTGAACCAAGGTATGGGGAGATGAGAGGGACAATGATGAAAAGTGGTAAGTTTGGAAGGAATGGATGATGACCTTTCATAGAGCCACCTAGTGGAAACTTATCCTTAGGGGAACCAACTTACTAGGGCACTCTGTCACCCCCCCCAGGTATGAACAAGTTAAAGAACATAATTTCCAAGAAAACGTTATGAAACAAAAGAGAGTTCAGTGCACATATTCAAATGCTTCGAAAATCAGAGTGACGCATACCGTGATACCCAGACTCATTACCTCATGGAGCAATACCCACTGTTATTTTAGGATCAGGTCGATGGGATGGATGTTTCTACTGATGATAGATAGGATGCACTGGAGAAAAGATGGGCCCTCTGGGGCCAAGCTCAATTCATGTGGCTCTCGGTGCTCCATGTCTAGGACCTGTGGGACTCGAGACATAATCTCCTTAGTTATCCCTAGGATAGGGGATAACATGGACTTAATAATGATTCATTTTTTGTATTAAAATGTGTTCTACCTCTATCTCTCCCAGACAACTTTGACAACAATGTCAAACGAGTTATATATGATCTTGGAAAATTCATTAGGTAAGTGACGATTTATATGCAAAGTGTAATTTTTTCAATTCGTTGTACAACTTATATTTCATTGCATGTGTTTTACGTGTAATGTAGTACTATATACTTTTTTGTTGAAACATGTGATTTGCTTGCATCATTTGTAGATGGCTTTCATCTAAAGAAATCTATAATGAAGATATAAAGTATTGAAGGTTACAAATTCCTCATCTAATGTGTCAAATGAAAAAGTATCTACCTCTAACATTTTTCAATGCACAAGAACACTATCTCATACACCAAGTTGAGGAGATTGAAAAGTGTGGACCTGTAGACACAAGGTCAATGTGGATGGTTGAGAGGCACTTGAAATCATTGAAGGCTTTGGTTAGACAAAGAGCATGTCTCGAGGGTTATATGGTAGATGGATATATGGTATACCAAGCCATGCTTTATATTACTCAAAATCTTCCTAAAATAACTGCAAGTATTAATGTGGATCGCATTCGGGATGTCAACTCCATCAACAAATTTGAAGGGGAGCATGTATTGGGGAAAGGTAGAATAAAAAAAGTGACATGTAAATATATGGTGGAAATTTATAATACATTTGACTTTTTGTTTTTATGTATATCATACTCATTTAATTTTTAGTCTTCCTGCGCAATATATTATTATGAAGGTATACGATGGTAACTGATTATATGTGAAATATTGTTTTATTTCAATACAATTGGTCGAGAGTGGGATGCAATACATTTATACATTGAAAACAATCTTGATTGGATGAAGGTATGGATTGAACGATTTATACAATCTAATAACTGTAGGTTATCATGGTTTGGTGTGGCTACATTGGTCAAAGAAGCTGAACGTAAAGGAGATACCAATCTTACACAGAGGGAAATTGATTTAGCATATGGTTTAAACGATAAACATACAAACATATTCACCCATACTATTTAGTATTTTTGAATATTGTATTCATGTATATGGCATGTTTTTCTTCTTAAAAATTTTCATAGTTTCCAAGTATAAATATGTTTATCAATTGACAATGCATTTTTTACGTGTATCGTATATTTAAGTTGAAACACCATAAGGCTATGTGGTGCAATGGCCACAAATTTCTCATCAAAAAGTTGGATGAAAGGATGAAAACTTATGATAGTGGGATAGCCGCAATATTTTAGGTTACTAATTTTTCCTCTGGAAGTGACAGACATCTAGAAATATCTGAAAATCAATACTATGGGTTTTTGGATGATATAATTGAGTGTGACTTTAAATCCTTCAAATTAGTTATGTTCGAAGTCAAATGGTACAGGCTACGAATGAATGAACGTGATACTGATAGAACTGTTAATAAACATGCTAACGGATTTACCATGGTTAATACAAGGAATGTTGAGCCATGATCAAAGCCCTATGTTCTTCCAAGCCAATTCAAACAAGTATTTTACTCAGAGGTTCCAGGTAGAGGGGGTTGGTCATATGTTCTTAGATATGATCGAAGAGGAAGGTCGGTAAGTATAATGTAGCGGAAGAAGATGATATTGAAGAAGAATATGATGTAGAGGAGAAGTTAGTTCATGTGTCAGACGAAGATGTCGTAGAAGTTGAAGGAGATGTTTTAGACAATGTTCTGGATGAAGATGATATCGACAATGTTTTAGATGAATAACTTGAAGAAGTGGAACCAAATATAGGAGATAATGTTCCTGATGATGATATAGACGGTGATATGATTGGAAATGATGACATTGATGATGATTTTGATATGGCCAATCCTTACAACATCAATTCTTAAGCGGATGATACAGATGTTTTTTTTTTTTAAACATAAACTGGAGAATATTGTATTTATAAAAAAGGCACGACCAGGGTCGCTAATTACAAAGCCAGAAGATGGTAAGAAGGGTAATCCAGTTGCATAATTCTGTCAGTTACAAGCAAAATTGATCCTAGATATCTTTCAAGCGAAACTAGTTACATGCAAAAATGTTCATATACTGAGTCCATTCAAAAATGTTGAAATAACGCCTTACTAAGGCTTACAAATTCAAAATTCTACCTTACTATTCACTTTTTACAAAGTCTTCATTAGGAGGTGGCTCTAGAGCCACATTCAAGTCTAGGAGGTATTCACTCGATCCTGGTCTGCTGTCGACTTCCTCATTCTGACTATGTACTGAAGAGCTTGGAGATCTCGCGTCCAACCTAGATTTCAGTACATCCCCTTGTCCACGAAGGAAATCGACTTCATCTTGCAGTTGTTCGATTAGCGTCTGGTGGTGAGCTAGCGTTTCCAAAGTGAAAGAGAGGGTTGAGCTGTGGGATTCAATTCTAAGAAAGATCCATTGAGTGGTGGTGAAATTATCATCCACCAGTCCATCCTCCAAATTCGCCCGAGCTTGTTGCTAAGCGTTCTCATGAGCCATGGAGAAAGATACACTGCTTAAATCAATTTGACCATGGACTATAACACCGACACATTTCAAATTGTAATTTCCCATTTTACCAGAGGGACCATACCAGCCTAACTTCTTTTCGATCAAAAAAATTCGCAAAGCTTTATCTCTCTCTGCTAAGAACGGAATCGAGACTGTTGACTCCCTGAGAGGGAGATGGAGTTGACGATAATGGGGGAACAGAAGAAAGATTTTGATTTTATCGTGGTTTCGAATTACCTTGGTGCATGAATACAAATGGATCAAGTGTCTTTCAGATGTTGAGGTGGCATGTACTGGTTGAGTTTCCATGCTAAAATTCATGATGACAGTCTTTTCATTTATCCTCATATCAGGTGTTGTATTAGATGGTCTGTTGTTGCGATGTACTTTGTGCCATGCAGTCCCACACAGGAAGTTCGTGGGGCGGCCGATCTTTTCCATGGTCACGATTGAGAATGATCTTGTCCTGCGATTTCCCGCGAACCAGGAGATATTGGGAGTACCTCCCTGCTCCTTTAAGGATATTCCCAACCTACATGAGCCCTCGAGGTGTCGAGCAACGAGAATCCTAGAGCCCAGTGGCACTAAGATGACGTGGGACCGAGTCATTAAGGAGGGGGTGAGAAGAGGACCAACCCCTGAAATTTCAAATGTCCAGAAGCCATACCGATTGCCTTATTTTCCATGTTGTTAGTTGCTTCATTATTTATGTAGAGGACGTGGAGGAAGTTTGCTTGTATGGGGGACATGAGTGATTTGGTCCTATATATAATTCTCTGTAGCTTGGTATTCTTTGGAGTGGTTCCCATAGAAAAATGACGAATTATATTTTTTGAATCCCCTACAATTGTGATACGATTTAGCTATTGTTCTTGGACTAATAGTACTCCTTGGTACATTGCATAAGCTTTTTCTGTATTGTTGGAATTTATGCCCAGGTTCCAAAAAAAATCTAGCAAACGTTGTCCTCTAGGGATATATAACACCCCTCCCGTACCTGCCTCTCCTGGGTTGCCTTATGATGCTCCATCAAAGCAAAGGACATGTCCTGCTTGCGACGATAACCAAAGATTGTATTCTTGACATGAAAATTGAAGCTACCAACATGAATTAAGTGGAGTTTTCAGAGAATGGATGGATGTGAGGTTCACTTTTTTCATCCAATTCTCTTCTTCTTTTTCCAAGTGATTTTTTGTCAACATTTTGAATCTTCGCAAGGAAAGGAACTCTCCCACTTGTCATAGTGCATGAGAAACTACTAAGGACGGAGAGTTTATTTTCTCTTGAAAGATAAGTTTATTCCTTGTCAACCAAATTTGCGAACATACAAATTTTATTGATGCCTTCCAGATGTGATGAAAGGTTGGCTTTTTGGAGAAGGAACCTTCATAGGCTTTACTCCATTATCCAATCAAGCTTCGATAGTTTGTTGGCCAGGCGATTTGTTGTGTTAATCAAGAGTAGACTGTGTGCAGAACTTGTTTAGCAAAATTGCCTTTCAAGAAGAGATGCTTTGTAGTTTTAGAGTTTTGATTGCATAGGGAACATCTGAAGGGCCCCAAGAATCCTCTTTTGAGCAAATTATCCCTTGTCAATAATTTCTTATGGGATAACTACCAACCGAATATGTTGATCTTAGGTAATTCATCTGCACTCCATATCTCCTTCCATATGGTTGATTTTTCTGGTAGTTGGGATTGAGAGAGGAGAATTTTATAACCTTCCTTCACTGATTAGCCTGAAGCACCCCAACCTCTTATGTCCTTCTGTTGGAGGTGCACTGGGGTAGAGTCATTTATGTTCATAAGGAAAAGGCTTGAGGCATTGAGCATATTTTGAGGGACCTCTCCCAAATTCTACCCCTTCCAAGATACATTGTTGTTTCAATCTGAGATTTCAAAGATGAGGGACTTCCCTTGAGTAGTTATCCAGATTCAGAATGAATCCAAGGTGGGGATGCCAGATAATATTCCCAAGTCTTAAAAGAGGTCATCTCAGATCTTGATTTATTTTCCGTTCCTTGGGCTCGAAAAGAGATGATCCCTTAAAATAAGGAGAGAGGCACTTAGAAGTTTCCATATAGGAGATCCTATTTGCTGTGTTGTGGCAACATCCAAGCATCTTTTTTCGGTTTCTTGAGAGGTATTTTTAACAAATTTCCTTCTTCCACCAATCGTTGCCATCTGAAACCAATCTCCAGAGGAGTTTTGTGCCTAGCACTATATTTATCTTTTCTAGATCCCGGATTCCCAACCCACCATTCTCTTTTTGGGTGAAAACTGTGGACCAATTGACCATATGGAATTTGTTTTCATTTTATTTTTCTCCTTTCCAAAGGAATTTATCAATTAATTTATCCATTGCAGTTTTTATCCCCATCGGAGCGAGGAGAGATGAGAATTGGAAGACTGGGAAGGAAGATAAAACTGACTTTACTAACACTACTCGACCAGCCGAGTTCAACCAGATTGCTCTCCAAATTTCGAATTGATCTTTGAGCTTTTGAAGGATAACTTGCCACGCTTCACTAGGGAGAGATTTTAGACTGATAGGGGTGCGTAAATATTTGAAGAATTTCTAATCAACAGAAAGGGGAACTGTAAAATATTTGCGCTTCTTGCCAGGATACTTGCTTTAATGTTCCAAGCATATAGTTGGCTCTTATGTTTGTTTATGATTCCTCTCGAGGCTTCTCCGTACTGGTCTAAAACCATTTTGAATCTGTTGGCCATAGTTTGAGAAGCTCGTCCAAGAAATAGAGTATCATCGATGAACTGGGAATTATTTATTCTTCTTACCCCCCTTGTTATCTTCAGGCCTGGAATATTGCTAGTTCTTCTTTCATGTTCCAGCCTTATGTTTAGTGATTATGCCGGACATACAACATTGAGGAGAGCGAGCATACCTATCTTAATCCTCTTATGGCTTGGAATAAATGAGCATGCCTTCAATTTATTAGAGGGGCTATCCAAGGGGTGGTAATATAGGCTCCAATCCAGAAAATAAAGGAGTGATTGAAACCAAATTTCTTTAAAACTTGAAAAAGGGAACTATGCTTGACATGATCAAATGCATTTGCCATGTCTATTTTAATAATCATACCTTTTTCTTTGTTGTTAAAGCTAGAGTGGTTCGCTTCCTGGACTAGGGTGATGTTGTCCCAAATCTGTCTTTTTGCTACAAAACCACCTTGATTTGGAAGGATGAGTCGTGGAAGCAAATGCTTTAGTCTATTTGCTATGATTTTTGCCATTATCTTGTAAGAGACATTACATAGAGAAATAGGGAGAAATATATCGAAGAAACTGACATTGTTTTCCCTTGGGGATCAATGCTAGAAAATAAGTGTTGGTAGCACTTGCCATCCTAAAGGACTTTTGGACATATCTTATCTTTCATATAAGATCCTTTTTGATGATTGTCCAACAAATTCTGTAAAAATGAAGAGTAAAGCCATCTGGTCCTAGAGCCTTGTCTGGATCGAACTGATTTAGAACTTCTTTTACTTCTTCCACTGTAACCTCCTTACTTAACTCTGTGTTGTCCTCTTCTTTTATCATTTGTAGAATATGCTCAATGAATAGTTTACTCTGATCTTGATTATCTTCTCCTTCCTTGGTGTAAAGTTTTCTGAAATGAGAGGTGGATACTTTTTTTATTTCCTCAAAGGAATTAATTAGTACCCCTGATTGTGTCTTTCTTTCCTCCACATTATTACTATGTTTTCTAGCCTCGGTTTTCTTATGAAAAATGAGGTGTTTTTGTCCCTTGCTTGAAGCCTTAGGGCCCAATATTTCAAGCTCCATTCCTTTTCTTCATTGTGAAGATCCTTAAGATAATTTTGGAAGTATACTTTCTCCTGCACAATTTTTTTGTTATTGATAGCTTTAGATTCCACTTCTTCTTGTAAATATTCAAGATGATTTTTACATTTTTCTACTTCTTCCCTGGGTTTGTGGGGAGATTTTTTAATCCAATCCTTGATAGCTTGCTTTGTTGTTTTGAGATTTTGTTCCCAAATGTAAACTAGGGACCCATCCACCCAGTTTGACCACACAAAAGAGATCAGGGGAAGGAAGTCCAACGATTCCCATCTAGAGAGGGTTGAACTTAAAGGGGATGTGACCAAGGTTTCCTGCTTTGTCAAAGGAGAGATCTATTGGACGATGATCAGAGAGAACCTAGGGTATTATTTGGGAATAAATCTTGTCTGGGAGAGATAGCAATGAACTATGTATAAGGAATTAGTCTAGTCTGGCTACTATGTGACCTTCTCCCGAGTGCTTATTACTCCATGTATATTTTCCTTTGTTAGGATGGACATCAAACAGGTCCAACTCAGATACCAGATCTTCCATGCGTTCCCTGAAAGGATCCCTTAAAATAGAGCCTCCTTTTTTTCTTTTCTTTTTTCTTTTTGATGAAGTATAGTGTTGAAATCACAAGCTATGATGCAATTTTGATGAAAACCAACTTCTTTAATCCTCATCAAAGACTCCTAGCATTCTACTTTCTCCCAATAGTTGTTAGGCATACAAATATTAAATATGGGATAGATGATACATGAAGGCGAATGTTTTAATTGGACTAGAACCCAATGAATTGATTCCAATATGTGTTCTTCCCTGGATACTGTGGTGTTCCAGATTGTGCAAATTCCTCTTGACGCTCCCCTTGGATTTAGAGCTGCTCCATCACTTGATTTTGAGATTTGTTGAATTTCTTGAAGGGCCTTTGTTCCTTGCATTTTAGTCTCCTGGATTAGGGGAATTTTGGGCTTTTCTGTTTTGATTAATTTTCTCATAGCTTCCTT
>ML859000.1:0-19000 GCA_009831015.1 Picea engelmannii | reverse complement strand
AAAAGTATCTACCTCTGACATTTTTCAATGCACAAGAACACTATCTCATACACCAAGTTGAGGAGATTGAAAAGTGTGGACCTGTACACACAAGGTCAATGTGGATGGTTGAGAGGCACTTGAAATCATTGAAGGCTTTGGTTAGACAAAGAGCATGTCTCGAGGGTTATATGGTAGAGGGATATATGGTATATCAAGCCATGCTTTATATTACTCAATATCTTCCTAAAATAACTGCAAGTATTAATGTGGATCACATTTGGGATGTCAGCTCCATCAACAAATTTGAAGGGGAGCATGTATTGGGGAAAGGTAGAATAAGGAAAGTGACATGTAAATATACGGTGGAAATTTATAATACATTTGACTTTTTGTTTTTATGTATATCATACTCATTTAATTTTTAGTCTTCCTGCGCAATTTATTATTATGAAGGTATACCATGGTAAGTGATTATATGTGAAATATTGTTTTATTTCAATAAAACTGGTCGAGAGTGGGATGCAATACATTTATACATTGAAAACAATCTTGATTGGATGAAGGTATGGATTGAACGATTTATACAATCTAATAACGGTAGGTTATCATGGTTTGGTGTGGCTACATTGGTCAAAGAAGCTGAACATAAAGGAGATACCAATCTTACACAGAGGGAAATTGATTTAGCATATGGTTTAAACAATAGACATGCAAACATATTCACCCATACTATTTAATATTTTTGAATATTGTATTGATGTATATGGCATGTTTTTCTTCTTATAAATTTACATAGTTTCCAAGTATAAATATGTTTATCAATTGACAATGCATTTTTTACGTGTATAGTATATTTCAGTTGAAACACCATAAGGCTATGTGGTGCAATGGCCACAAATTTCTCATCAAAAAGTTGGATGAAAGGATGAAAACTTATGATAGTGGGATAACCGCAATATTTCAGGTTACTAATTTTTCCTCTGGAAGTGACAAACATCTAGAAATATCTGAAAATCAATACTATGGGTTTTTGGATGATATAATTGAGTGTGAATTTAAATCCTTCAAATTAGTTATGTTCGAAGTCAAATGGTACAGGCTACGAATGAATGAACGTGATACTGATAGAACTTTTAATAAACATGGTAACGGATTTACCATGGTTAATAGAAGGAATGTTGAGCCATGATCAAAGTCCTATGTTCTTCCAAGCCAATTCAAACAAGTATTTTACTCAGAGGTTCCAAGTAGAGGGGGTTGGTCATATGTTGTTAGATATGATCGAAGAGGAAGGTTGGTAAGTATAATGTAGCGGAAGAAGAAGATATTGAAGAAGAATATGATGTAGAGGAGAAGTTGGTTCATGTGTCAGACGAAGATGTCGTATAAGTTGAAGGAGATGTTCTAGACAATGTTCTGGATGAAGACGATATCGACAATGTTTTAGATGAATAACTTGAAGAAGTGGAACCAAATATAGGAGATAATGTTCCTGATGATGATATATACGGTGATATGATTGGAAATGATGACATTGATGATGATGTTGATATGGCCAATCCTTACAACATCAATTTTGAAGTGGATGATACAGATGTTTTTTGTTTTTTTAAACATAAACTGAAGAATATTGTATTTATAAAAAAGGTACGACCAGGGTCGCTAATTACAAAGCCAGAAAATGGTAAGAAGGGTAATCTAGTTGCATAATTCTGTCAGTTACAAGCAAAATTGATCCTAGATATCTTTCAAGCGAAACTAGTTACATGCAAAAAAGTTCATATACTCAGTCCATTAAAAAATGTTGAAATAACGCCTTACTAAGGCTTACAAATTCAAAATTCTACCTTACTATTCACTTTTTACGAAGTCTTCATTAGGAGGTGGCTCTAGAGTCACATTCAAGTCTAGGAGGTATTCACTGGATCCTGGTCTGCTGTCGACTTCCTCATTCTGACTATGTACTGAAGAGCTTGGAGATCTCGCGTCCAACCTAGCTTTCATTACATCCTCTTGTCGACGAAGGAAATCGACTTCATCTTGCAGTTGTTCGATTAGCGTCTGGTGGTGAGCTAGCGTTTCCAAAGTGAAAGAGAGGGTTGAGCTGTGGGATTCAATTCTAAGAAAGATCCGTTGAGTGGTGGTGAAATTATCATCCACCAGTCCGTCCTCCAAATTCGTCCGAGCTTGTTGCTAAGAGTTCTCATGAGCCATGGCGAAAGATACACTGCTTAAATCAATTTGACCATGGACTATAACACCGACACAATTCAAATTGTAATTTCCCATTTTACCAGAGGGACCATACCAGCCTAACTTATTTTCGATCAAAAAAATTTGCAAAGATTTATCTCTCTCGAGACTGTTGACTCCCTGAGAGGGAGATGGAGTTGACGATAATGGGGGAACAGAAGCAAGCTTTTGATTTTATCGTGGTTTCGAATTACCTTGGTGCATGAATACAAATGGATCAAGTGTCTTTCAGATGTTGAGGTGGCATGTACTAGTTGAGTTTCCATGCTGAAATTCATGATGACAGTCTTTTCATTTATCCTCATATCAGGTGTTGTATTAGATGGTCTGTTGTTGCGATGTACTTTGTGCCATGCAGTCCCACATGGGAAGTTTGTGGGGAGGCCGATCTTTTCCATGGTCACGATTGAGAATGATCTTGTCCTGCGATTTCCCATGAACCAGGAGATATTGGGAGTACTTCCCTGCTCCTTTAAGGATTTTCCCAACCTGCATGAGCCCTCGAGGTGTCGAGCCACGAGAATCCTGGAGCCCGGTGGCACTAAGATGACGTGGGACTGAGTCATTAAGGAGGGGGTGCGAAGAGGACCAACCCCTGAAATTTCAAATGTCCAGGGGCCATACCGATTGCCTTATTTTCCATGTTGTTAGTTGCTTCATTATTTATGTAGAGGATGTGGAGGAAGTTTGCTTGTATGGGGGACATGAGTGATTTGGTCCTATATATAATTCTCTGTAGCTTGGTATTCTTTGGAGTGGTTCCCATAGAAAAATGACGAATTATATTTTTTGAATCCCCTATAATTGTGATACGATTTAGCTATTGTTCTTGGACTAATAGTACTCCTTGGTACATTGCATAAGCTTTTTCCGTATTGTTGGAATTTATGCCCAGGTTCCAAAAAAAATCTAGCAAACGTTGTCCTCTAGGGATATATAACACCCCTCCCATACCTGCCTCTCTTGGGTTGCCTTATGATGCTCCATCAAAGCAAAGGACATGTCCTTCTTGCGACGATAACCAAAGATTGTAGTCTTGAAGTGAAAATTGAAGCTGCCAACATGAATTATGTGAAGTTTTCAGAGAATGGATGGATGTGAGGTTCACTTTTTTCATCCAATTCTCTTCTTCTTTTTCCAAGTGATTTTCTGTCAACATTTTGAATCTTCGCAAGGAAAGGAACTCTCCCACTTGTCATAGTGCATGAGCAACTACTAAGGAGGGAGAGTTTATTTTCTCTTTAAAGATAAGTTTATTCCTTGTCAACCAAATTTGCGAACATACAAATTTTATTGATGCCTTCCAGATGTGATGAAAGGTTGGCTTTTTGGAGAAGGAAACTTCATAAGCTTTACTCCATTATCCAATCAAGCTTCGATAGTTTGTTGGCCAGGCGATTTGTTGTGTTAATCCAGAGTAGACTATGTGCAAAACTTGTTTGGAAAAATTGCCTTTCAAGAAGAGATGCTTTGTAGTTTTAGAGTTTTGATTTCATAGGGAACATCTGAAGGGCCCCAAGAATCCTGTTTTGAGAAAATTATCCCCTATCAATAATTTGTTATGGGATAAATACCAACCGAATATGTCGATCTTAGGTAATTCATTTGCACTCCATATCTCCTTCCATATGGTTGATTTTTCTAGTAGTTGGGATTGAGAGAGGAGAATTTTATAACCTTCCTTCACTGATTAGCCTGCAGCACCCCAACCTCTTATGTCCTTCTGTTGGAGGTGCACCGGGGTACAGTCATTTATGTTCATAAGGAAAAGGCGTGAGGCATTGAGCATATTTTGAGGGACCTCTCCCAAATTCCACCCCTTCCAAGATACATTGTTGTTTCAATCTGAGATTTCAAAGATGAGGGACTTCCCTTGAGTAGTTATCCATATTCAGAATGAATCCAAGGTGGGGATTCCAGATAATATTCCCAAGTCTTAAAAGAGGTCATCTCAGATCTTGATTTATTTTCCGTTCCCTAGGCTCCAAAAGAGATGATCCCTTAAAATAAGGAGAGAGGCACTTTGAAGTTTCCATATAGGAGACCCTATTTGCTGTGTTGTGGCAACATCCAAGCATATTTTTTTGGTTTCTTGAGAGTTATTTGTAACAAATTTCCTTCTTCCACCAATCGTTTCCATCTGAAACCAATCTCCAGAGGAGTTTTACGCCTAGCACTATATTTATCTTTTCTAGATCCCGGATTCCCAACCCACCATTCTCTTTTTGGGTGAAAACTGTGGACCAATTGACCATATGGAATTTGTTTTCATTTTCTTTTTCTCCTTTCCAAAGGAATTTATCAATTAATTTATCCATTTCCTTTTTTATCCCTATCGCAGCGAGGAGAGATGAGAATTGGAAGATTGGGAAGGAAGATAAAACTGACTTTACTAACACCACTCGGCCAACCGGGTTCAACCAGATTGCTCCCCAAATTTCGAATTGATCTTTGAGCTTTTGAAGGATAACTTGCCACGCTTCACTAGGGAGAGATTTTAGACTGATAGGGGTGCCTAAATATTTGAATAATTTCTAATCAACAGAAAGGGGAACTGTAAAATATTTGCGCTTCTTGCTAGGATACTTGCTTTAATGTTCCAAGCATATATTTGGCTCTTATGTTTGTTTATGATTCCTCTCGAGGCTTCTCCGTACTGGTCTAAAACCATTTTGAATCTGTTGGCCATAGTTTGAGAAGCTCGTCCAAGAAATAGAGTATCATCGATGAACTGGGAATTATTTATTCTTCTTACCCCCCTTGCTATCTTCAGGCCTGGAATATTGCTAGTTCTTCTTTCATGTTCCAGCCTTATGTTTAGTGATTATGTTGGACATACAACATTGAGGAGAGCGAGCATCCCTATCTTAATCCTCTTATGTCTTGGAAGAAATGAGCAGGCCTTCCATTTATTAGAGGGGATATCCAAGGGGTGGTAATATAGGCTCCAATCCAGAAAATAAAGGAGTGATTGAAACCAAATTTCTTTAAAACTTCAAAAAGGAAACTATGCTTGACATGATCAAATGCATTTTCCATGTCTATTCTAATAACCATACCTTTTTCTTTGTTGTTAAAGCTGGAGTGGATCGCTTCCTAGACTAGGGTGATGTTGTCCCAAATCTGTCTTTTTGCTACAAAACCACCTTGATTTGGAAGGATGAGTTGTGGAAGCAAATGCTTTAGTCTATTTGCTATGATTTTTTCCATTATCTTGTAAGAGACATTGCATAGAGAAATAAGGAGAAATATATCGAAGGAACTGACATTTTTTCCCTTGGGGATCAATGCTAGAAAATAAGTGTTCGTAGCGCTTGCCATCCTAGAGGACTTTTGGACATATCTTATCATTCATATAAGATCTTTTTTGATGATTGTCCAACAAATTCTGTAAAAATGAAGAGTAAAGCCATTTGGTCCTAGAGCCTTGTCTGGATCGAATTGATTTAGAACTACTTTTACTTCTTCCACTGTAACCTCCTTACTTAACTCTGTGTTGTCCTCTTCTTTTATCATTTGTAGAATATGCTCAATGAATAGTTTAATCTGATCTTGATTATCTTCTCCTTCCTTGGTGTAAAGTTTCCCGAAATGAGAGGTGGATACTTTTTTTATTTCCTTAAAGGAATTAATTAGTACCCCTGATTGTGTCTTTCTTTCCTCCACATTATTCCTATGTTGTCTAGCCTTGGCTTTCTTATGAAAAATGAGGTGTTTTTGTCCCTTGCTTGAAGCCTTAGGGCCCAATATTTCAGGCTGCATTCCTTTTCTTCATTGTGAAGATCCTTAATATTCAAGATGATTTTTACATTTTTCTACTTCTTCCCTGGGTTTGTGGGGATAGTTTTTAATCCAATCCTTGATAGCTTGCTTAGTTGTTTTGAGATTTTGTTCCCAAATGTAAACCAGGGACCCATCCACCCAGTTTGACCACACAAAAGAGATCAGGGGAAGGAATTCCAACGATTCCCATCTATAGAGGGTTGAACTTAAAGGGGATGTGACCAAGGTTTCCTGCTTTGTCAAAGGAGAGATCTATTGGACGATGATCAGAGAGACCCTAGGGGATTATTTGGGAATAGATCTTGTCTGGGAGAGATAGCAATGAACTGTGTATAAAGAATCAGTCTAGTCTGGCTACTATGTGACCTGCTCCCGAGTGCTTATTACTCCATGTATATTTTCCTTTGTTAGGATGGACATCAAACAGGTCCAACTCAGATACCAGATCTTCCATGCGTTCCCTGAAAGGATCCCTTAAAATGGAGCCTCCTTTTTTTCTTTTCTTTTTTCTTTTTGATGAAGTATAGTGTTGAAATCACAAGCTATGATGCAGTTTTGATGAAAACCAACTTCTTTAATCCTCATCAAAGACTCCTAGCATTCTACTTTCTCCCAATAGTTGTTAGGCATACAAATATTAAAGATGGGATAGATGATACATGAAGGCAGATGTTTTAATTGGACTAGAACCCAATGAATTGATTCCAATATGTGTTCTTCCCTGGATACTGTGGTGTTCTAGATTGTGCAAATTCCTCTTGACACTCCCCTTGGATTTAGAGCTGCTCCATCGCTTTCTTTTGAGATTTGTTTAATTTCTTGAAGGGCCTTTGTTCTTTGCATTTTAGTCTCCTGGATTAGGGGAATTTTGGCTTTTCTGTTTTAATTAATTTTCTCATAGCTTCCTTTTTTTTTTCTTTTTTTTTCGTTTTTCCCATTCCCCTACAATTCGAGGAGACTACCTTCATTAATTACTTGTATTTTAGTTTGCCCCCCCTTTCGTGGGCTAATTATGTCCTTTTGATGTGGGTGATTTTCCTGATTTCCCATCTTTTTTGAGCACTTCTTCTAGCGTGGTTTGGATTCCCGATTCTTTGTCTTGGTTTGCTGCTTTTTCCCTTTTGTTTTTATTTGTTTTCCTTCCCACTTTTGATGCTTTGGTGCTTTTGGGAATCTCCTGGTCTGGGTATTCCCCCGAGTCCTCCTGGCTTTCATCCTCTGGTTCATTCACTAGGGAGGGGTCCTCGAGATGAATAGAGATTTGATCATTTTGATTTGTTGGGGGAACTGGATCGGGGTCTTGTTGGCTTTGTATCTCATATGTTGATTCTTTTGAGTTTACTATTTATGCCTCCAAATTTTCAAGCGCTTCATATATGTTTTTACTTCTTTCTGCATCGTTGTTCCTCGTCATCGGGTATTTCCCCTTGAGTGGAGAGGATGGCCCAGAGTTCTCTCTTTGATCTCACGGTCGGGGTCCCGACTTATTAGTAGTTTTATTCCCTTTGGATAGTTGTCATTGTTCTTTGTAGAGCCCTCTTTTGTAAAGGAGAGAGATCTTTGTAGAGAGGTCTTAGAAGAGAAGCGTAACTCAGGATAGAGTTAGGATAGGAGGTAGAATAGTTCTTGGAGAGAGCTTGAGAGAACTGGGACTCTGTTGCAGTCCAGTTTTTGTAAACATAGTGTGTTTATGTATTTGTGTTCATTATTATGTTTTTATGTATTTCATGAATGAATGTGTGAATTGGTGAAGTATTGAATGCGTTTCAATTGTTTCTCACCTTTGAGTTTCGAGGGCAAGGAGTGCACATTTGTCTGTAAGGAGTGCATTGACAGAGGTGAGTTAACCTCAGGAAAGCTCAGGAGAGATACCATTGAACCTTCATCAACAGAAGTGCAAGGAGTGCACAAGAAGAAATCTGTGTCGAGTTCAGAGAGAAATAAAGTCGTTGAGAACTCTGTAGAGCTCTACCAGGTGGGCATCAAGCGGGTGCAAGTGTGCACAGAGGGAACTCTTTGTCGAGTTCATGGAGAAGAGTATCAGAGGAAGATACTCATAGGGTTGTTTAACACTCTGTAGAAAACACTCAACAAGGTGCGTTTTGAGTGAGAGGTTGCTAGGAGGGCATGAAGTTTTTCCTTTGAAAGGAAACAAAAGGGCGGAGACCCTTACAAGACTGAGTAAATAAAAAAGTTCAGAAGAGATAACGCAAGGAGTGCATAGGAGACAAACTTATTCCAAGTCCTAAAGCTCAGAAGAGATAACGCGTTTAAGAGCGCAAGCGAGACCTAAGACAATCAGGTTTGTAAGGTGAAAGATCAAAGGCCGAAGCCTTTGAACACTGACAAAATCTTCCAAGTCAGAAGGAGTCAAAATATCAGGAGGAGGAGTGACAACAGCCGTCATATCGGTTGTGGGAAGGAGCCTATATAGTTAGATCTATGTCCAGTGAACAAAGGAGAGCCCAGAGGAGAAAAACAGATCCCATCCGTTGGATCTAAGGTAAAGTGCATGAACTTTAACCCTTGTGTGCATAGGAGAGTGGACTGGTCAAAGTACCAAAGTCACGAAGTGAGCAGGGACCATCCATCGTCAAGGAGGATAGGTGGTGTGAGATCCACAACTTTGGGAGTCTGTGGAAAAGGAGAGATAAATCGCCGAAGACCCAAAGTGGGTCCTGGTCGTTGATCGCCAAGGGGATACGTGTCGGCAGATCAGAGTCTCTGGGTGAAAGCACTACGGGAGAAACGAGTGCACGGGAGTTTGAGACTCCTGAAGCCTGAAGAGACGAAGGGCTGAAGCACCGAATCCCGAAGGAGCCAAAGCATCGAATATCCAAAGTGCGAAGGGTCGAAAGCTAAAGATCCGAAAGAGAAATCTGGACTGTCAGATCCAGAAAGGGTACGTGGCGATGGACCGTGGACTCCGGGAGAAAAGCGAAGGAGAAGTTTGAGATTTGAGATCGTCGAAGCCCAAACAGCCGAAGCAGCTGGGAGCTGTTTATCTGGGTTGGACACGTGTCACCAGATCGTGAACTTCAGAGAATCGTACTCTGGGGTTTTCATAAAGTTGTGTTTCAGAATGTCCCGAAGTGACCAAGCCTAAAACGTCTAAGGGCGTTGATCCGAAGGAAGGAACATGGATCATTGATCTGCTAAGAGACACATGGAGGATGAATATTCACTTTGTTGGACAACTATTGGATCAAGGAAGACAGATGTCAGAGGATCCGACACTCCAGAAGGATTCACTCCGTAGATTGGTGGTTGTTGAGATTTGAGAATCCCGAAGGTCGAAGTCCCGAAGCGAATGACATCCATTGATTTTAAAGTGGACACGTAGCGCCAGATCTAGAAATCTGGGTACAGAACATTGCAGAGGAAAGAAAAGGTTGAAAGCGCCAAAGTCTTGAAGGAGATTTCGATCGTTGATCGAGGAGGAGGTCGAAGGACCGTTGATCTGGTTTTGGTTGGGAAGAGTTGAAGTCCCAAAGAGAATCAGAGCCGTTGATTTGGAGAGGATGCGTGGCAGAAGATCTGTCACTCCAGAAAGATTCACTCCAGAGATTTGTGTTTGTGGAGAGCAGATATAGACCATTGATCAGAGTAGACGTGTGGCATCTGATATATAACTCATGGTATGGGGCACTCTGGGAGAAAGGTGTGTTTGAAGGAGCAAGAACTCTCGAAGGCCGAAGATCCGAAGTTCATCAAAACTATTCATTTGTTGAGGACAGGTGTCAGCAGATATTTCACTCCGGAAGATAGCTGTTGAGGAGGAAGCGAGAGTTGAGAACTAAAACTCCCGAAGGCCGAAAAGCTGGAATCAGCTGTAGCTGTTGATTTGGAACGGAGCTATGTGTCGACAGATCATGGAGATCTGGGATCGTGCGTGGAAGGAGGAAAAAAGGCAGGAGAGGAAAGTAGATAGAAACCGTTGATCACAGATCATCGTCGAAAGCAAGAGATTGATGGTAGAGAAGGATTGTAGGGCCAAGACATGCTCAGATGTTAATTTTCCTTGAGTGGGCCGCAATTGGAACCACGATATTTCCAAGGGCATACATGGCGCTTTGTAGTGAATTGCGGGATGAAAAGTGGGTTGGCCTAAAACCACCCTTGGACAAGCCCGCAATCACACATTTCCATGATGTCATAGCCTAGGGTCATATAAAGGAAGGGGTTAGCGCTTGAAACTTGGTGTTTTGGAAGCATGCAGGAATGGCCCATGAGTCTGTCAGGACTTGCACACAAAAGGAAAGGGGACCTGTGTAAGATTAATAGGGGTCTAGAAAAGGCCCGGAGAGTCAATTCGACTCAGCATATTGAAATATCCTACACCGGGAGGTCGCAGAACCCCAAGACGGTAGGGGGGCTGCATCAGACACATCTCATGTGAGAGATCTCGTGAAGGACATACCCACAAACGTCGATGGTTGCTCTAAATATACACCATTACAAGGGGTTAATTTGTGGAAATTATTCTTTAATTTGACCCCGCGCAGAGTGACCTGTGAATGTGGCCAAGGTTGAATTTTTTTTCAGTGGATGCTTGTATGCACTGAAATTTGACATGGTTGTAGTAGATGAACGCGTTGATAGTATGTGAGGGTTTTGAGACAAAGGGGTGACCTTATTGCACATCATTTCTTATTTTTGGGCTAAGATCTTCAAACTTTGGCCAAATTCGTGTCACCAAACTCTTCCAAGTCCAATTTGTGTAATTATTCTACAATGTAAATTTCAAAATGCTAGAAGAACCTAATGGTTTTAAGGCAACTTAGAAATTTCACCTCTTTAACTAGAGGATTTTCAAATCTTAACCTTCTGAATTTTCTCAGATTTAAAGCAAGTAAGATTGAAATTAATTACTCTCTTGTAAATGTGTAAGGAATTGAAATAATAATGTGATATGACTCAAAATATGGGAAATCAATTTTGATATTTGGATTCATTGTATATTATTTAATATGGGACATTTTATTCTAAAAGGGGCATTGAAGGAGACTGCCACAAGGAAAGGTGAGGGGATATGGGTTACCATGTACATTATGGGCTTTTACCATGTGGAGCACATGAACGGTTTACCATGTACATGAGGTTCAAGTGAGCAATCCTCATTGTGTTGCAAGAAGAAATCACACGATTACCTCCATATTTGAGTGAGCCATGTTGGTGTATCCTTCATTGGATGGAATTCCACATTTGTAATAGATAAGTCCCTTGTACTTTCATTTCTATTTAAATGAATATTAAAGAAGGAAATATTCTTCAATTAAATGACTAAATTGGATATCTATTCATTGTTATGTTATGATTTTGTAATGGACTAAGTTCTTTGATATTGTATTGCTACCATTATGTATTTTTTATGCTAAAAATATCATCAAATTAATAATATATATATGTATGTTTTCTCTTTCCTTGCAAAATAACTATATGTAAAGCATGAATTAATAAAATATTCTAAACTAGGGAAAATGTTCCCTTACATTTGGATATTTAGTATATGAACTAGTTTGGTTCATTGTACATTTATGTGGCTATTGTCAATGCCATGCACCTTATAAATACTTTTTTGGACCTAAAACACACTCTGTTTAGGATTAAACATTTAAGAAACTCAAGCTCAAATTTTAGGGCATGTTTTCAAATCTTTAAATTTCCCAAAAACATTTACATGCATTTCGTGATGTGTTTCCACATTTTGTCTTGTTTCCAAGCTAAAAATGATTTTTTTTTTTTTTTTTTTGGGGGGGGGGCGTTCCCTACAACTTAGGCCTTATTAACCCCAAATTTCTCCCAAGAAAAATCCAAGTGTTAAACTTAGCAATGTTAATCCCTAACCCTGCACATGAATAAAAGGCAATGTTAGAAGCATATTTTAGGGACAGTTTTCAGAGTGTATCTCCCTAGAAAAGAGTATTTTCATGAAATAATTTTGGGTACACTTCCTTCAAAGGAAGATTATTACCCATTGAAATATCCAATGAGACAAGATTATTGTTGTTTTCACAACCATTTCAAATTTTTGAGGGAAACATTAAACTTGTGTTGAATACGAGAAGCATCTACAAGGACAAAAGGTACACTTGCAACATAGATATAAATAATTTTTGGGAAGCAAAGAGGAAACTAGTTTGAGTTTGTTTCATATGGTAGCATTGAGGGTTCATTTCCTAGGATTATGGGTAGTTTTAAAGGCCTTATGTTTGAGGAGTGAACCTATTCCCAATAGAGGGTGGATTTCCAAAGACTTTTCTAAATACATAATAAGAAGAAGGGCAATCAAGCTTATATGTTGTAACTAAAACTATTATATGCAAAGATACAGAAATAAGTTAATGTGGATTAGGGTGCATGTGTTCTTAACATATTTAGGGCATATTATTCCCCCCTTTTCACATTAATTATTACAATTGCAGGATGTAGATTTCAAGGACGAATGAAATAAGATTTGGTTGTTGATTTGACAACATTTAATAGTGATATATGGAGCCCATTTCATGGTAGTAGTTGCACTCTTTGACAATGAAGTGATGTTGATTTCAAGGGAATTGGTAGTAATCATGACAATGAGAGGGAATTGCTCCAAGGGATATTTTTTTCCCTATTTCATGTGTAGGATGGTAGCATATTTTTATGAACAATTACACTTATTATGACATCTATCATGGTCGTTGATTTGACAACAATAGGACATCGTTGTCAAGGAGAGAAGTCCAACTTTTTACTCAATAGATTAAATGCAACATGATATATTGATGAGTAGTACATTTTGAATATTTGTGGTGAAACCCCATTACTTTTAAATTTGAATGACGAACGACTTAGATTTGTGGTGAGAAGAAGCAATGGTATTAAAGACAAACAAGGTCTAATTTCTCACTTGAAAAATCCACTATGAGGGATATAACAACATGGATCACTGATAAAGCCATGGAATCCACCTAAATATGCATGCAAATAAGATGATGGTCAATTAACTCGATGGTTGCAACAGATATATTTAATGAAGGAAATCATGTAGTATTTGTTTGACACACTCAACAAGATTGAAGGAGGTCAACAATGTGAGGATTTGAAGCATAACTCATTGTATATGAATATTTGAATGAACCTAATAATCAATACCATTCTTTGTGATGAAATTCCTTCAAGAAGAGCATCCCCTAGAGATCATGCTACAAGAGGGATGACATCTTGATTCAACAATAATTTCTCAATTCAATCCCATTGTAGTCTCTACTTTTGAAATTGATCATTACCTAGAGTTGGGATGTTAAATTGACCCTATTAAACATTATATGGAGGATATATTTTAGATCTAGACATAGAGGATCAATCTTGGTCTTCATCTTTTGTCTTTGACCCATAATTATCTAGGTCATTATTTGCAAATGGCCATAGGTTTGCCCCATCTAATTCTTTGCCCCGTCTATGAAGGTATGCATACCCTACCCCCTCTGTATTTGAACCTATGACCTCCATGGAGTATACACATGTTCTTAACCATTATGCCCACTATATAATATTTATTAATTATTATAATATATTTATTATTTTATTATATAATATGATGATGACGATGATCTAATTTTAAGGTCACGACCAAGCCAGACACCAAATTGGTGTATGAGACCCCCTTGTTTGTGGGACAAGGGACCCCCTTCACGCGACGATTTGGCTGCTAATTTCTACAGAGGTATACATACCCTACCCCCCTCTAGATTTGAGCTTGTGAAATCTTACGAGGAAACAGATGTTATTAACAATAGTTTATTAAATATTTAATATATGTAAATTATATAAAATATAATTTATATAATATATAATATATAAAATATATACAAACAAAAATACAATTCGTAATCCCTCACCCGCACACGCATAACCTCCCCATTGTTTGAATTCCTAATTCCCCATTATTTGAATTACCTCACCTCCCCACGACTGAGTGCCCTTGCTGGTGTGATAGAGGAGAATAACCTCACCTCTCTACGACTAAGAGCACCCTTGCTGGAGAGAGCTCCCAATAGACAACGACATCACTAGCCCTTATTGGAGCGACAAAGGAGGAGCGACTGAGAGTGCCCTTGCTGGAGCGACATAGTAGTTGACAAAGGAGACCCCACCTTGACTAGGAATGATTCCAAAATCGGTAAGTTCTTAAAATCCTTTAAAACCCCAAATCAGGAATTAAATCTCCTCCTTTTAAATCTCGTCCAAGGTTCTGTTAATCCTGTTAACCAATTTGAGAAAGATAATTTCTTCTGGCAGCCCTAAACATTTACTCCATTGGCCATCCACTTGCTCAACTGGAGGTTAAGATGCTTGGATTGCTATGACCTTTATTTCCAAGAACCCAAGACCGATGATTTTGGATAATAGGGGCAGTGGATTTGCATAAACATCAAATGGAAGATCCTATGATCTCAAGAATTGGAGTGGCTGAGCTTTTAATGATGCTAGATTGCAAGTGTTTTTTGTGCAAAATCAATTTCCACCATTGCCTTCCTTTGGATACCAGTCTCCATAGAATTCTGGCTCCCAATTCTAGGTTCACGAGCAAGGTATATTTTGCATCTAATCCTCCTCTCTCCTATGCCACACTCACTATATTCCAATTTAAAAGATGATATTTTTGGTTTTTGTATTCCCCTCTTACCATAAAAATTTATGGTTATATCTCCCAATATGTTGTATGATTCTAATCGATGCTAGCAAAACATATCCTTAAGAAAAAAGTAGGCTCGATAGAACATACTTTATCAAAATCACTCTACCTACTAGATTTAACCACTCTGAGCTCCATTGTTGCATCTTGTTTTTTATTTTTTTGAAGAATAACTTTATAGTCATCTACCTCTTGGAACTTGGAAACTATAGGCATTCCAAAATATTTGAACATACCATTGTGGCACCATCGGGAACTCTAGAATTATATCTATATTTTGCAACAACCTTGGAGAAGAATTCCAACCATACCTTTTTTTTTCTCCTTATTGATCTTTCCTCCTAACACATCCATGAAATGATTTAAGACATGCTTGAATTGGTAAGTTATAGTGACAAACACCCCCCCCATAAGCAATGTGTCATCATCAAGCTAAGAGTGGCTCGATTATTTGGCTCCATGGGCAATCAATATACCCTTCAAGTTTCCAAAAATTCTCTCTTGCTCCAACCTTCTGCTCAAATAGTCAGCCATGAGAATGTATAAGAGTGGAGGAAAAGGGAGGCTTTGTCTCATCCCTCTCTTACTCTAAAAAAAGAAGGTCATCCTACCATCTACCTATGATTTTATCCATAGGAATCCAATGCATGCTTTAAACCAATGAATACAAGTTTTTGTAAAGGAGTCAACAAAATTGATTAATATAACTGATTGAAAACATTAGCCACGAGTATTTTTATGACAATCCCCTTTTCATTATTGCTTCTACTAGAGAGAATAACCTCTTGAACTAGAAGTATTTTTTCAATGATCTATCTTTTTTGCATGAAGTCACCTTGATTTTCATAAATTAAATTTGGGAGAATCATGTTCGGTCGATTTGCTAAGATCTTTATCAAAAAAATTCAGGGGGAATTACTTAGGTAGATGGGCCAAAATCTAGTGAATGAGGATGAATTGTTTTCTTTTGGAATAAGAGACAAAAATGAAGAGCGTGTTCCCCCTCCCAACTTAGGTTTCTTTCTAGACCAATTCAACATTTGAAATGAGTCATGCTTGATGATACTCCAACAAACATGATAGAAATGGATTGAGAACCCATCAAATCTTGGTGCTTTGTTTCGCTCTAAGTCCCAATTTCCAAATCCCATTTATCACTTCCTCCTCGATTTTCCTGAATAGATTTTTGTTATGCCTATTGATATTTGGACAACATAGGGAAGACATTCTCCCAGATTAATAATTAATAATATAATTATTGATTATTAAATAATAAATATAATACATAATAATAATAATACTAGTTATTTATTATCCAAGGGCCGCATCCCTTCATGGATGGTCACCATATGTTCTCTATATATGGAACACTCATCATTGTAATAGTACATCTATCTTATATCATATCATATATAAAAAACAACATGGTATCAGAGCAGGACTGGGCTTGAGTCTCTCACAGGAGAGCCCATGAAAATGAGAGAGATAGAAGACAAGCTCTATGCATTATGGGAATATTTGCAAACTGTGCTTCAAATCAAGGGAATAATTCTGCAGAATGAAGAAAGGTTTATTCAATGATGATTTTTGCAGAGAAATGGAGGGCTATGAGCAAGCACCCACTTGAAATTCAGGTAGGGATAACCATTTCTAATCAATTGGGTTTGCAGAGTACTGAAAATAGTGTAATGGGTAGCAAGCAGGGGTAGGAAAATTAGTCCTAACGAGCGAATATGCATAGGAAGTATCATCCTCATATTCCTTCATGTCCTATACGATTATTAGACTATTACTTAACGGGAAGAGGGAGAAATATTGTGGCTCTCGTTGTCGTTTGACGAAGAAATGAGAGGCGAAAGATTCTGGTTAAAATCCTTAGATCTCCATTTTTCACTACCGTTTGGATCCGCTGGTGGTGTCGGTGGTTGTCAGCTAGTGTGTTGCCCCGCCTCTGCCGAGTGCCGAATCAGTTCCTTGGGAGAATTTTCATGTGTGGAGGGTATCTTAGAATGATAGAGGACGAGTCAATGGATGACTATCTAATTGCACGTTACAAACATATCTCTAATATTTAATTATATTTGGAGAGAGTGGTTTACGATCTATTTGGTAAGAGCACTACTAGTTATAGTGTCGAGGAAAATTTTTGGGAGCTCTAGAGATGATCCATGTAGCTTATCCTTGCATGTGAATAATGCATTTGAGAAGTAGTAGTGGTCGCTGGCAGTGCTAATAATGTCGTAGTCCATATTATTGACTTCAATGTAATGGAGTGCATGCAATGGCCGCCATTAATGGAGTCCCTGAGGAAGAATGGATGTAACTGGTCACTTGAGAATTACAATAATCAAAGGGACTGACGAGGACGAGGACAAGTATGCAAGCTCTCTAGGGATCCCATTTGGAAGGCTTGAAAGATTCCTTACCCCAGGAGGGGGAGCTTGTAGTAGTGAACTGCATATGGCAATTGGAAATCTGTGAAATAAATCACATTATTGGAAATCCTTATCACTGCAAGCCACTTGAATCCAATGGCCTTTATGCTCTCTACGGGTCTACATGTTGTTGAGAGAGGATGTCAACTTTTTAGAGAGATTATGTCATTGTCTGGACTCTGGAAGAGCCATGCACCATTTTCAATTCCCTTGAAGTTGGACTGCTGAAGCATGGGCTTGCAAGAGTGATGGTGGAATGCATATTCTTAGGGCCAATGATGTCTAGGAGAGTTATGAGTAATGGTCGAGGCAACATTATAAGACATTCTCCTTGAAGGTCATGTGTGGACTAGTAGGAGGGAATGTGGACTTCATACTTACGTGCCTCGAAGAATTAGATGAAGGAACCAAGACATTGGTTTCACGAGGAAACCTCGATATGTCTTGGGGGACATTGGTTCTAGGAGGGAACCTCGATGTGTCCTAGACTAGACATTGGTTCCATGAGGGAACCTCGATATGTCTTAGACATGTGTTCCACGAGGGAACCATGATATGCCTAGTATGGACACAGTTCATGAGTGAAGCCTGAGGTTGGACACTTCGAGATATTTGGGTATCCTTTATACATTCATGTACCCATGGAGAAAAGGACCAAGCTAGACCCTTCAAATAGAAAGGGTAAATTTGTGGGGTACAATGAGTCTTCGAAGGCTTACCAGATCTACATCCCTCATCAGAGATAGATTGAGGTGAGCATGGATGTTACCTTTGAGGAGGAGGTAGCCTTCAGGAGATCTAGAGGATCTCACATGGATATTGATAGTAAGAGACAAGAAGAGTGTTAGAATATAGAAGATTGTGCTCGTTTTACCATTGACGATACCCTCGTCACCCAACCATAGGTCGAAGCCACCCTCCAAGCACCTTGACCTTGACAGAGAAGAGAATCCTGGTAGCAATACAATAGCCAAGAGAGGCTAATGCACCAAGCAAGAATAGAAACCAAGCTGATCAGATATTCCCTCCTAGAAGCTGGTGCACACTTTCCCAGAGACTTGCGCACAAAAATGCCACTACAACTGCACAGATCTAGCTCTCTCTGCAACTGCTGAGATGATGAATAATGAGAACTGGTGCCCTATATTTATAGTAGTCTGGTAGGCTTTACTGGGGTCGAATTCTCCTTCTGGGCACTAATAAATTCATAATAATTATATTTCTGCAGCCGACAACTTATCTAGGGTTTCCTTTACTTCTTTACTTTCGTCTAGAATATTCTAATCTCGTCATAGGTCACAATAGAGGTTCATACCTCCCGAAGCTACCATAATATTAACACTCCCTCCTAGCTAGGGAGGTATGGTCTTGAGAACAACAGACCATTCAACTGGTAGCAACATGAGCACCGTCATTATTATCCAACTGGATAATCTCCTATGACAACTGGTACAATATCAATTGATAGAACACACCTGTGTTTATTCAAGGTAGTATGCAACTACTCAAACCGTGACACATAGTCACAAACAGTGGAACAAATCCACCATAGTAGTGTATTTCTACTGTCTGGAGAGAGGCAGTCTCCATAACAATCATCTGATGCCAACCTACATAGAAAAATATTATTAAAATAAACTGAATCATCTGGGCCAATCTTTCACTCATGTTTGTGAGATATGAAAGAATATTTTCCCTCAGTATAGAACATCAACGATGGGCTATCCGCCCTATTCTTCTCAACCAAGAAAGAAGGATTGTTTATGATTTATGAGCCTGGACCATTCCTCACCCTGGGCCATTCTTCCTACACTAATCAAAGTGCACCCTGGACATAATGTATAAACCCTAAGGAATGTTTGAGTCTGGA
>ML858999.1:12654-25837 GCA_009831015.1 Picea engelmannii | reverse complement strand
TCATACCCTCGACCCTTATTTATACTAAATATGTCTATTAAGAGAAGCATCTAGAGGAAGATCCTTCTAGAAGAGGAAGCTTCTATTAGGTCTTCTTACATCCTCCTTATTCTATTTTATTGAAAGGCCTTATTAATATTGACGTTTATTACATCTGAATGCATTGATCTACATATGTGCGGGTTAGGACCTTAACAGGGACACTCGGGGAAAATTCCTCCATGGGTTAAGGTGTCAGATCACAGAGGAAAAAAGTGTTGCAAGGCTTACATATAAGGAATGATTTAAAGGTTCAGTTGAGAGCAACATGGAGCCAAAATTATGCCAAAGATGCAAAGACGAGACTCACAATGCGATTAAGCATGAAACAAGAAGACTCCTTCCATGTGATTTTTTACTATCCTAGAGAATGTAATATCAGTGGTTTTTCACATTTAGAGAGTCTGAAAAAATGCAAAAAGAAGAATCGAGGGAGTACTTTTTTCGCAATTTATCCAATCGGCTTGAAAAAGGGTTAAAATTGCGCTGAAAGGATATATTTTCAAAACCATTTTAATGAGTGCGACAAAGACAAGATCACTCGGCTATCTTTTGAATTTTAAGGAGTCTGAAAAGAGATTAACTATGAACTCACAACCTTTTTCTAGGTTTAGTCTCCTTAGCTCGAAAAAGTATAAAATATAACTGAGGAGAACTCTCCCGAGGCATACCTTTTTCTGGAATAATCTATTCACTAGAAATATGGTTAAACTCATGACAAATAGATGTTCTTTTGGGCCAATTTAACGAGTGTGAAGGAACAAGGTCACTCGATGATATTTTTATATTTAGGGAGTCTGTAAAGAACTTAACTATGGACTCCAAGGGGGTTCCTTTTCATAAGTAATCTCCAAGGCCTAAAAAAGAGATAAACCAAAACCAAGGAGAATGGCCCTTTTTTCGAAAATTTAGTCCCTCGGGCCTGAAAAAGGGTTTAACTTATGCCTTAGAATACTCTTCTAGCTAATTAAAGTTCCTAGATCATACCTTTATTCGTAAAATTATCCATCTGGACCGAAAAAGGGGAAAACTACCATTGGACATATGTGCCTTCAAATTTGAGTTTGGAGAGCGTGAAGGGTAACAAGATCACTCGAAAATATTTTCATTTTTAGAGAGTCTAAAAAGGTCTTAAAGAATACTCAAGGGGGCCTACTTTTCTCAAGTAATCCAGACGAGATCAAAAAGAATAAATACAGTCTCGTTGGATGTTGCTTTCAAAATTTAAAGTGAGCTTGAAAGACAACAAAGTGTGCTCATTAGGGAGAACCATGGGTAAGTCCAAGAATGATGATTAATAAGAAAAATGAGGCTTCAATATGTAATCATGGAGGGACTAACAAGGACTCCCAAGTCTATAGTCAAAACTCATAGCACATACGCCAAAATGTAGCAAAGGATCTACCTAGGGAATCCATGTAGAGGTAGGATCTACCACCTAATTATGACACTTCTAAAGTAGATGAGAAGGTTTATTGTCATACCTCGGTGGGATCAATCCTATGGAAAAGGGGAAAAGTCAACATTATGCAAAAATTTGGGAGTGAAAACCTAACTTATATGAAAAAGTTGGAAAAATGATTTTTACCATGGGATTATATAAATGTAACCCATCTCAAAAAATCACCAAACCGAAAGAACAAGTCCATCAAGAATGACCGAAAGATAGCTCAAAAAGAGAAATCAAGTAGCCAACAAGCCAGGAAAAGTGAAAAAGGGGACCAAAATAGGGCAAAAAGGGCCAAAAAAGTCTATAAATAGAGATGTACAACTCATTTTTACCATTGCCATTTGGAAATTAGAAAAAAGTCAAAAAACCCTTTTTATCAAAAACATGAATTCCCAGAGCTGTGGTGGACAAAAAACCCTCCCACTTGGACCAAGTAAGTACAAATCACCCCAAGTAAGTACAAATCACCCCCTCTTTCATTTTAATTCACTTATTTGGACCAAGACTATCCCTATGCAAGGATTAGATTCCTTAGAGATCCTGACATACCCATGCCCCCTAGAGAGGAGCGCGACGAGATAGGTAACATATATATATATATATATATATTTAAAGTTAAAAAAATTATTTTAATTTATATATATATCCTTTTTATGTATGCATCATAGTACTAACTTATGAATCTATTATGTACATATGTGGGACCTGTTCAAACGACATACTTCGCCAGGACTAGGCGTCATCCTATACGAGAGGCGGGACCAGAAAAAACAGGAGGGATGATAGCTACAAGAGGACCTCCATCTGGAGATCATGATAGAGTCCTACGACAAGTAGAGAGGAATCTAATTTCTCTCACTCACGCAGTTTCTATGGCTGAGATTGAGGATCTCCCCCCAGCTATGCAGCCACATGTAGTAGGGGTTCCTCAGACCTGGGTCCAGTTATTCCTATGTCTTGCGAACTTTTTTTTCCATTATAGTAGGGCCAATAGGCCTAGACCTTAGATAGGATCAAACTACTTATGTGCTGAGGGAAATTTTTGTACGATGTATTTTTAGGGCTTAAGCACAACGATGTATACCAATTACTTTTGAGACTTTCATTCCCACTTTGTACTCATGACACACACACACACACACACATAGATATTTCTTGTTTTATCAATGACATTTTTTACAAATGTATTTACATGTGTATGTGTGTGTTTTAGTTCTACATGTGAGAAACATGCCAATCTAAAACTTGATTAGCTAGAGTATCAGTTAAATGGTTAAATATCCTAGGAACATGAATATAAGTAATATAATCAAAATATTGTTCTAAGAGACATACCCTAAAAAATCATCAGGGAAGAGTAGGATCATAAATGCAAAAAAACCCATTTAACTGGGACACGACCAGTTGAGCATCTAAGTAAACTAGGAGGCAAGAAATGCCATGTGACAAAGAATCACGTAGAAATTCTATCACTGCAATGTACTCGACAACATTATTGGTTGTGTCTGCTATACAAATACCTCTGGAATATAACAACTGGCCTTTGGGTGTGAAAATCACCCAAGCTATGGAAGCAAGCCTCTAAATGTGTCGGCTAGCACCGTCCACAAACCCAAAGTAAACCTCTGATTCAATTGACATCTACCATAGTGAAAAATAAGACATAAATAAATACACGTCCATAAAATGAAAAAATAAACAAATGTATAAAATACTATACATATATACAAGAAGGCACCCATGTGATTGACCTAAGGTTTCTTAAGGTAGAGCCCATTTCTAGGATCTGCTAAGGCATTTCCCTCAAAATCAACCAGACTATAAGAAACCTTATATAAGACCTCTTTCACAATGAAAGGTCTGAACCACATGGGTTTTAACTTGCCTTCTCCCAGTGGATATTTTTATTGGTCATAAACCAAGACAAGATTGCCTTCGAATAAAATCCGAGGGTGAACATACCGATCATATTGACACTTTACTTGTTGCTTATGAGCCTCATTATCCAAGGTTTCATCATGACATTGTTCATCGAGATGCTCTAGATATAGAAGGCATTCCTCAAGCGGTGTAGTGTTGGGTAGTAGTTCCACTACCAACTTAAAAAAAGGGATCTGACACTTAATGGGTAATACTGCTTATAGCCTGTAGATGAGTTGAAAGGGTGAAAAAATGGTAGCAATCTTTACAAAATTTCAATAGGCCCACAACGCTGAATATAAAATCAAATGCCAATTTGACTTGGCCGAATTGATTGTCCATTGCAGAATAGTATTGAGAGACTTATTCACACCTTCTACCTGACCATTCTCTTGCAGGTAATAGGGTGACAAATGTTCCTTTTTAAACCCAAACTTTGATTTTAATTCAATCATCCTTTTAGTCTGGAAGTGACTGCCATGTTCAGTGAAAATATCCTTCAGGATACTGAATCTTGCTACTATCTGATTGAAAATAAAAAGGGCAGTATTTTCTCCGTCATTGTTAAATGTTGGCATAGCTTCAACCCACTTAGTGAAGTAGTCTACTGCTACAATGATGTAGTGATGCCCCCTGGCAGAAGCTGGGTGACATGTAGTGAAATCAATCCCCCACTTGGTGAAGGGACCGATAATAATGAACATAAACATAGGAGTAGGGTGTGCCCGTAGATTTCGACAGAAGATCTGACACGAGTGACACTTCTTGACCACCTCAACACAATATTTGATTAACTAGGGCCAGAAGTATCATGCACACATAATCTTTTGGGTTTTCTCCAACCTAGATAGATGATCGCCACATGCTCCAGTGTGACAGTCATTCAAAATGATATTTTCTTCTTCATGGGTAAGACATCGTCGAAGAATGCAATCTACACCTCGATGATACAAAGTGTTGTCGATGATGAGATAGTTTCACACTTGGTGTCATTTTCGTCGATGCTCATCATGAGAAGCAAAAGTTGGGCACTTCAAATTCTGAAGATACACAAGTATATCTCCATATCAGGGGCCTGAAGATGAAATTAGAAAAATATATCCATTGATAGGTGACTCTTCAAGTATAATATCATCAGACTCAACTAGTAGTTCTGAAATTAGTTCAACAAAGGCCAATGACTTTTTAGATTCCGTGGAGACAAAATCCAAGTCAAAATCCTATAGGATAACTATCCATCTACTCATGTTTCCACCAATGACCCATCGTTTTAACACATATTGGAAGGGGTTGATGACAGAAATGACGGTGGTCTTGTGAAGTAATATGTAGACATAGAACCGTTGGACAATGTGGACAACCGCCAAAGAAAGTTTCTCAACATGAGAGTAGTTGAGTTCCAATCCAACTAGGCCTTAGCTAAGATAATATATAATGTGCTCTTAAAGCATGTCATCCTCCTAGACCAATACCATGCTGATGGTCGACTCTACAATAGAAAAATACAACAAGAAATTTGTGTTATAATCAGGAGGCCTGAGTAGAGGGGAAGACATCAGGGCATGTTTCAATGCTTCAAAGGAACGTTGAGCTACTTCATCCCAATAAAATGGGACCCATTTTTTCAAAAGACGTATGAACCCTTTAGTGATATTGGCATAATTAGCGAAAAAACACTGAAGAAAATTCGCTTTCCCTTGTAATATTTGAAGTTGGGGTATTATGCGCGGGGGAGGCAATTGAACTATTGCCTCAACCTTAAGAGGATCGACCATGATCCCTTTTTTCGACACGATGAAACCTAATAAAAGACCCGATGTCATGCAAAAACTTCACTTGTTTGGATTCAAGTGAATCCGATAGTAGCGACATCGCTCAAAGATTAGTTCGAAATGGGTGGGATGATTGTATCTCTTGCGAGAACATGATGCTAGATCATCCAGGTACGCCTCGACTATGTGTTTGAGGTCACGAAAAGTGAATGACATGGCCTGCTAAAAGGTAGCTCCAACATTATTCATTCCAAAAGGAATCTTTTGATATGCGAAGGCACCCTAAGGAAAAATAAAAGTTTTTTTATGTTGGTCCTTGGGTTTGATTTGAATTTGATTATATCTCAAAAAACCATCCATGAAATAAATACTTCGCAAGTCGCACATTCATCAAAAATTTGATTAATAAACATGGTTGGAAAATTGTCTTTCAGGCAAGATTTGTTCAAATTGCGGAAATCCAAAAAAACATGAATCATGCCCTATTTTTTGTTAACATGAAATGAGTTTGAAACCCATTCCATCAATTGTACGAGGTAGATGAAACCAACTTTGAGAAGTTTCTCTACTTCAGCCTTGATCACCGTTGTTTTTCAAGGATTGACTAGGCAAAGCTTCTTTCAAACCAGTTTGACATCAGGGTAAGTCATGATTTCATGTTCAACAACTCGTGGGTTGATACCTGACATATCCTGGTAAGACCAGAGAAAAACATTGTGAAACTCCTTAAACAACTCGGTGTAAATCTGAATCTCTTTGGGGGAGAAATCTGCTCCGACAAAGACATTCTCCACGATGCTAGGGGTTCTAGAGATATTGATAGGAATCATTGCAATAATACTTCCTATTTTTCCCTCGAAATATATTCTGTGCATATCTAGAGGGTTAATAGGACAAGGGTTATCTCCATTCATGTTCAAAACAAACTCTCCTTCCTCTATTCTCCTAAGCTCGAGAAGAAAATAAGATCTATGGTGAATATCATCCCAAGGTTTGTCGAGACTAGTCATTACCTCCAAAATTGCCTCATCAGAGGGAAATACTAGGTATAAAGGGTCTTGAGCAGTGAGAGAGTCCTGAGCCCAAATAGGCTCGAGAACTATATCTACCTCCTGTGAGAGATGTTAGGGTTGGCCGAGGCTTTCCGAAAAACACTGTATGTAACCTCAGCAGTGGATAAGGGAATAGCCATGCCAAGGTTCCCTATCCATTCCATCAAAGATGATGGGGAAGGTAGATTCCATGGGTCGTGAAAGTATCTTGTTTTAAAATATGACACTTGAAAAATCTCATCCTTTGGTTGGTTGGGAACAACTGAAATAAACCTTACATCATTGGAAGGCGACGAATAATCAAAAGTTCCCATCAATGACAAAATCAATATGTCACCTAATTTGACAGTTCCTGGTTGCGAGTTATTAATCATTGGGATTGTCAGGATGAGAGAAGGACAACTGTTTGATGGTTATAATCTGACCCTCGTGCGGAAAGCATAAGACCCAAAAAGAAATGGCTACAATTGTCTGCATTGTGTAATTCCAACTCTGTCCTAACAAAAGATTGTAGCCGAGAGGCGCATCGACTACTTCAACCTCAGCGTACAAAGTTTTACCCTCCAACTACATGGGGAAAGAAGGAATTATACCATGTTGTCTAAATGATCGACCATCAAAATTCATAAGCAACGTAGGCGATGGAGACAACTAAGGATGGCCAATGGATCTCCAACATGCCAACGACATCATGCAAATTGAGGCACCCTCATCAACCACCATATGGAAAGTGTTCCATGTCAATTATTTTGTGGTGTATTCCACTACTATCTGAAAGGGGACATGGTGAGGAAGACGAGGTTTAAGGTCAGTTGGATTGAAAATGATCATTCCTGAGTTACTTGTTTCTTTTGCTCCCAAGGTGGAAAACAACAAATTTTCTCTATGAGGGGCAACTCTGGAGAACCTCCAAAGAATACATTGCACAAGGGGTTTGTTCCAGATCCTCCACAATGGAGTAATTCTGAGCGACCTTCGCATTTGGGCTATGGGAAGCCTTCTTAAACGCACCTTTAGGGATGCGAGTAATTTTCTCTCCCATTGTCTTCTCAATTTGAAGAGGAGTCAAAGGGTTGAAGGCCCCCTTGCCTTTCTCAATGGATTCTGGCATTCTGTAGTCACATGTCCTGGTTGATAAATGAGCATTGATGTTCATCATGTAAATGTTCGCAGCCTGGTTGTTAAAATTAGTCGTGGGGGTTCCCTGGCTACCCCTAGCCACGTTCGTGGATGTAGAAGCCTGAGCCATATTTTACCCTTGTGGAAAAAGGTTTGTCAACATAGTAGTATGTTGTTGTGCTAGTAGCTTCTAGGCTTCCGCAAGTCGAGGGAACATGTGAGTTAAGTGTTCATCCATGCAAATCTTACATGGAAACTTCACCTTCCTCTTCTCATTTTTTCCCTTTCCAGCATTGTTAGCAACCTTTATCCCATTTTCCCTTCTTGTTTTTTTGTTTCTTTTTTCCCTTAGTCTATTGGTTGGCCTTGAGAGTTGTGTATTTCACACTATGTACATCCGACGTTTGGGTTGCGGGGGTAGCTAAACTAGGATTCTGGCTGGCCACAGTCTGTTGAATCAATAATTACTGTAATTGATTAGACAATAGGTCCATAGAATTTCTTTGTGTTGATCCCCTATGCCATCAATGTGGGGCCTAGAGTTGTTTTTGGCCTTATCGAGAGTTGACCATGGTGCATCGGGTAAGATCTAGTAAAGCATGCTAGACTAAGAGTAAATCAGTTCTAGTTGTTGGGCTCTCATAATAGTCTCTTCCTCAAAACACAAACCAGACGTTTCTATGTATTTGGGCATGCAATGAACCAAATACTTCAAGAACCACTCAAGAAAAAAAGAAGGAGGGACCTTTACCTTAATCAAGCTCTTTCTTCATCGCCATTCTTGGATATGATCTGAGATATTGTCAACCTTATTCTGCTCAAAGTTGGCCAACAACTCGGTGAGAACATTGTGTCTCACTAACAACTCAAAATGGTTCAAGAAAACTATAGCTAGGTCATTAAAGTAAGAGTACTTTGAGTTGTCGAGCTCAATATACCACTTCACTGCACCCTTTATAAGAGTGTGTTGAAAAAGGTGCAACTGAATGGAATCATCCTTCAACGAGTTCGATGAGAACCATAAGTGAAAATTAGTCATGTGATCACCTAGATCTTTGCTAAGATTTCCCTAAAATTTAGGAATGTCAGAGGGAAACTTAGTCGGCATGGGGGCCCAATGCAGATCATGACATATCAAGTCATTTAACAATCTCAACAAGTATAGAAAATTTAGGGTTTCCAGAAAGGGTAGTTTTGATTGTGGAGTATTTACATGAAAAGAGGGACTTGTGTTTTGAATGGCACCAGGTTTCCAGGAAAAGTATGACTATTGGCCAGGGTTTTGGTAGAAATCGTGGCCTTGACTAGCAAAATAAAATTGAATTTTTTGTTGCATCATCGACCGACTCTCGAAGTTAGATGACATAGCTTGCACAAGGATTTCTCCCTATGAAGTATTCCAAGGACCTTGGTTGGGAATTCCCCCAGCCGATATTCCTAGTATAGGTATTGAACCTTGCCTAGGGTTCCATTGAGTATGGAAGGGGTTGCCCACGCTCGACATCCCTTGCAAGGGAAATGAGCCCTACCAAGGATTCCAAATAACGTGTATGGAGTATACTCTTGTCATCGCTCCCTATGAAGGAATGGCACCTTACACATGGTTCTGTTGTCCAAAGATGGGGTTTCCCCCAGTCGAGAAAGAATATGAAGAAAAAGAATTGTTTCCAAATGAACCAAACAAATATAATGACATTGATCCCACCGATGTCGTGTAGGATGAATGCCCCAAATTGCCTCCACTGAACAAACTATAGTTAGCGTTAAGCTCGGTCAATTTATGAAATGTTCCATCGAGCGAAGGGGATGGATGGAGTATATGACCCCCACCATAAGCAATATCATTTAATGGGGAAGTAGTGCCCATGACTGATCCTTGCAAGGGAGCGTTAGATCTCCCTTCCCCTAGACCCATGGTCTATAAAGTAGAGTAAGTAAGAACTAAATTCATGTCAAAGTTGAGCATCCCATATGAGAAGGGAGCGCCTATTTCGTTCTAAGTGAATGGAACAATGGTTGAGGTTGTCAAACAAATCAAACCATAACCTAAAGTCATGGGTGTCGGTACAACTGTGGTCCTAACAGAAAAAGGTGGGGGAGGAGGTAAAATGCCCCCTCCAGCGGTAGCCATAATGGGAATACAAGGAATCCATGAAAAATTAGCAACATTTGCTTCCATCACCTTTCTCCAAATAAACTAACATTCAGAAGATGCCACCTCAGGAGGGACAATCTGAATTAGAAGCAGCATTGACAAGTTGATGATTGAAGGATTTTCTAGCTTGAAACCTTTGATATCAAGGTCAGAAAAGATAGATTCCTCCGATGCTAGAAATTCTCCTCTCAAATATGGATCGAGTACAATTTCTTGCAGCCTGGTTGCTTTGAATGATTCTTCTTGATCTAGTCTTCGCCTCAACTGTGGCAGTGGTGGCTCCAAAGTAACTAGTGACAGGCCCTGAAGCCTACGTGACCGACAGAGTTGTTGATATTCCACTTTATGAAATGATCAACTGACACAATAAGGTTTTAATAACATGAAACAAAGAGCACACACTGAAATTTCCTAAAGATAAATCAAGTAGACAAACAACTAGTGGGAAGGAAAATTATGCCAATCGACACTAGAGCAACTAACCGATGAAAGTGAAACTCGAACACGAAATCACCCTCCAAGTATACTCATTGAAGCGTAATTTGATTTCCTCCATAGGTATCGTGGTATACCCCCGCAGTCACCTGTGTAAGTCCATAAAAAATAGGCAACTAAGTTTCCATCTTGCAGTCAGTCACCAGGCGGGTACAGTCGACAATCAGGTTGATCGTAATGAGAAGGATAACAAGTCTGAAGTGTTTCAAGGGTGACAAAGGAAATTGTTCTGGAAGAAAAATTAGGATCTCAAATGGAGTAGAGGTCCATGAGGTTCCGTAGGAAAATGTGATCAGTATTGTTCCCAAGAAAAAACCTCAATATACAATCCCCACTATGCTTGGTCAGATTTTGGAGGGGTTATCTCCTCTACCTTTCCTTACGCGATCTTGTGTTTATCCCTTGTGTTAGAGGGGGGTCCCAGATAACTCTTATGACACTGGAATTTATACACTCCTTATCTTAGACTCCAATGTTTGTTTTAAATGGACTTGAATAGTTTCCTCTTCACACCTATTTACAGGCCCTAAAATCCTAAACTAGCTGGTGAACCCTACAAACAAAAAGTCTAATATATTTTAAGTTAAGAGTTAATTTTATAGGCTTGATTTATGCAAAGGATGTGATCGTGCAACTAATGGTGTTTGTAAGAGACTAAAAATGAAGAAAACTTTAGAGCATTTTGTTGGAAATATAACTGAGAGGGTGGGGGGTGAATTAGTTATATATATAATCTTGAAACTTTTCCTTTTATTTTCTGATTCATTCTAGATTATTATTTAATGCGTTGTTGATAACTTAACATGCATAGATATACAATATTTGATCAATCACACAGAATAAACATAGACACTGATTTTCATGAGGAAACTCATAAGGGTGAAAACCTCCTCTTCTTAGGATGTCAATCAAGCTCCAACTTTCATGTACATCACAATCTTTGAGCTCCAACTCAAATGTGAGGCTACAACCTCTGATAGAAAGGTACAACTTGTAGAGAGAACCAACTCTCAAATTTCTCTAGAACCAACTAGATGGAAGCACCAACTCCCAGGTTTCTCTAGCACCCACTAGATGGAAGCACCAACTCACAGAATATATTCTAGCACCAACTAGAATTTAGAGGACTGCAATCCTCCCTAGCACCACCCTAACACCCTGAATGAATCTTACAAAACTTTACTTACTTTCTCTGTCTCTAATATGGTCTGTTACAACTCCATGTCTCCTCTTCCTTCTTCAGCTTCTATACTTTGTTCTGCTTTTGCATTATTCAAATTCTATGCTCTGCTCTTTTCCCTCCTGCGCTCAACACCACCATTGTTCAACTTATCTTCTGCCTTTTATACTCTGTGTTGCCTCTGCATGCTCTTTATTGTGCCACATATCTCCCCTTCAGATTATAAACTACGTCTCATCCTGCCCACATGCATCAATCTAGAAAAAACACACTGTCTTTTCTGTTCTGCATGTTTTTCTCACCTCGAGTCCTCTGCCTGATCATCATACAAACTCTTCATCTTCCCCGGTGGTTATACTAAATCTGTTCATCATTAGTGGGAATTATCATGATATTCTCTAGATTCTCTGGCAGTCATAGCTCTTCGTATTCTTTGGTAGTTACAGTCAGTCATTTTTGGCTTCATTGGCTTCCAAGCCTCTTCGTTCATGTGACCACCGATGGTGACCAAACTCCTATTCAAAAGGAACTTCCCAATATTGGCCTAGTGAGCACTAGATTCATTTCTCGATATGAACTTGGGTGAAGATCTCATGTGACCACACGATTGCAAGCGTGTCCAAAGGCGGTTTGAGGGAAACCCTCTTTTCACCCCGTAATTCACTATAGAGCTCCACATGTCCTTTCTCCAAAACCGTGGTTTTGATTGCGACGCGCCTTAAAAATTTTAAAGTTCGTGCACCTTCATTCTGCGCAATGCGATGGGACCATCAATCTCACGATATTGATAGTGCTCCTGAACAGATGGTTCAGATCTATCCTTTCAAGTTTGTGGATTAGATCTAGCCTTCCTAAATAAATGACTGTGATTTAATTCGTGATCTAGGCTCTGGTAGTTTCAAATCTCAAACCATGATTTTCTTCATACGCCAATGTTCTGGAGTTGATGATCCACTGACGCGTGTCCCTCTTAGATTAACATTCAAGATATCCTTTAGATCTCCAGACTTCATATATTTCAGCTCTCAATTTTTAAATTTATCTCTATCACCTTTTTCCGGAGTTGAAAATCCCTTGATGTGTGACCCTCTCAGATCAACGGTTGAGATATCCTTCATGTCTCTGGACTTTGGATATTTCAAATCTCAACATTGCTTCCTTCATTTTCTCTCAGAGTGTTTTTCTTGAACTGCACAGATTTATGCCATGCATCCTTCTGGAAATCGACGACCTGGATCTTCTTTGGCCCTTGGGTCTTCGACGATGTCGTTTCCTTCCCAACCAAAAACTTCTGAAGTGATTCACTCCGGAGTTGTGGATCGTGTGCAACTTGTCGGTTTTGATGATGGAAAATCCCTCCTTAATTTGGGACTTCGAGACTTTGACAAGTCGCTGCTCCATTTTCCTCTGGAGTGATCACTTGCTGAGTAAGTCATAAGTGGTGGAGATTGCTTGTTGTCAGTTAACACTTCCACTTACACTATCCTTCCACTGAACTAGATCAATGGTTGAGAATGAATATGAAGTGATATTCATATTGCATGACTGAGAGCGACTTCAGACCTTCTTCCTTTAGGACTTTTGAAATTTGTTGGTGATGAAACTTCCGAAGTAAATATCCTGGAGTGACGTAGCTTTCTTATGTCACTTTTTGACATGGCACGAGCCAATTTCCTCTTGACACTTGTAATCATCTGATTATGCCATGTGCAATTGCTGACGTTGTCTTCCACATGTCCTTGCTAACGTGGGTGAGACATCTAGCCAGTGTAGTGGAGGTGTAGGCAGAGCGCGGTAGTGGAGTGTGATGTGTAGCGGGTAGTAGAGTGTGGTTTCAGAGTGTGGAGGTGGTATGTATGAGTGGTTTGGTGGATTTCGAGTAAGGGTGGTTAGGAGGTAAGTGGTAATGAGCAAGGGGGGTCTGAGTTGACAAGAAGGTGACATGTATGAGGGTCCCACATGAGAAATACCACCAAATCGTACCCCCCCCATGGTTAAAGG
>ML858999.1:0-12634 GCA_009831015.1 Picea engelmannii | reverse complement strand
ATTATCGGTTGTTGAGATTAACATGCCTTATAACTTATCCTGTCATTCCACCTATTTTGATCTGACGATTGATGGAAATTCAGGTGATCGATATCTTAGATTTTAGCCCATGCTTATCCTATCCTTCCACTTGAATCAATCTGACGGATGACGGAATTTTGGATGATCAAATTCTCAATCGTTTTTCCCTGCTTATCCTATCCTTCATTAATTCAATCCAATGGTTGTTGGTCCTATAGATCGGTGATCCAACGACCACTATCGTTCTTCCTCCTGAGCTTCAGATCTCTCTGACTTTAGAAGTCTTTCTAAGTGTTCAAGGGTCTCGAATTTTCTCCTCCTATGAGTCCGTCTCTTGGACCTCATATGTACTTATGGAAACCACTATATCTTCTGAGATTTATCGTCTTATGCACTCTTGAGGTTTGGTTCGTTGTTGTTCTTTCCATCAATGACAATCACATTCTTCCTGTAAACATGCTAACAATCTCCCCCTTTGGCATTGATGGAAACCCTAAAAGGTTGCACTATTCTTCTTAGACTTCCAACTGTAGCATACATACAACACCTTTTTCTCCCCCTTTGACATCAATGTCAAAGAAAACAGAGAGTGACTTTGTGCTCCCCCCTGATCAGATATACTAGGAACACTCTCCCCTTGATTAGATAGACTATTTTAACTTGATAACAGGGTCACGCCCAACTTCTGGCATAGATACTCAAACTATGGTTTTACAAGCATTTTAGTGCAGATATCAACAATCTTATCTTTGGATGGAATATAATGCAAAGAAACAATAGTGTTGGTTACATGTTCCCTCAAGAAGTGATACTTGATGGGTATATTCTTGGTCTTGGAGTGAAATACATGATTCTTTGACACACTAATTCCACTAGTATTATCACAATGAATTGGGATCAATGCATTATAATTTACCTCCAAGTATGAAAGCATCAAAATCATCCATAATACTTGGGTACAACAAGTGGCAGCTGCAATGTATTCAGCTTATGTATTCAATAAGGAAATGGAACCTTGCTTCTTACTCAACCATGCTACAAGAGAATCTCCTAAGAATAATGCACCTCCACTCATTCTTTTCCTTTCATGCACGCAATTATCCCAATCAACATGTGAATAGACTGATAGTTGAAAATTCTAATTCCTAGGATACCATAGGACATATTTCATTGTTCCTTTCAAGTATCTGAATATTATTTTGACAGCTAATAGATGACTCTATTTAGGTGCAACTTGATACCTTCCTACCATTCCAACAACATGCATTATGTCTGGACGAGATGATGTGATGTACAATAGGTTTCCTATCATAGACCTATATGAACTCTGATCAACATCAGGTGATTCATCATCCTTTCTTAACTTGCATCCAGTGACCATAGGTGTGCTCATAGGTGTATAATCTTCCATTTGAAACCTTTTCAACATTTATATTAGATATTTCTTCTGGGAGAGAAATATTCCTTCATACCTCTGAGTAATTTGTAGACTAAGAAAAAATGACAGTTCCCTTATCACAGAAATTTCAAATTCAGACTGCATTGTAGAAGCAAACCATTGTACCAATGAAGAATTATTTCTTTTGAAGATGATGCCATATACATAGACCAACACAATGAGAAAATCATTACCCTCTCTCTCTCTCTCTCTCTCTATATATATATATATATATATATATATATATATATATATATAAATTGTTGTCAATTGTTCCTCTCTTGAACCCTTTGTCTTGCAGATACTTATCCAGTGTATAATACAAGGCACAAGGAGATTGTTTCAACCCATATAAGGATTTCTTAATCTTGCAGACAAAGTCAAGGTTATCTGACAGTTGGAAACCCTATGGATATTCCATATATACTTCTTATTTTATATCTCCATTTAGAAAAGTTGACTTGACATCCATTTGATAGACTTTAAACTGTTTATGACATGCATAGGCAAGAAACATTCTAATAGCTTCTAATCTTGCTACGAGTGCAAATGTTTCATCAAAATCCAGTCCTTATATTTGAGCATATCCTTTGCAGACCAATCTAGAATTATTTCTTACAATATTTCCTTTCTCATTCATATTTTTTTTGTAGACCCATTTGGATCCTATTACATTTTTGTTGGCCTAGGAACAAGTTCCCAAATGTCATCCTTTTCAATCTGGTCCATTTCCTCATTCATTGATTTTAACCAATTTACATCTTTACTGGATTTATTAAAGTTTTTAGATTCCACCATGGATATGAAGGCTATATGTGATTTCTTGGTGTCTTTGATTATCCTTCTCCTGGTTTGTACACCTTTGCCTTTCTCACCAATTATCCAACTTTTAGGATGATTCTTTGAGTAATTCTGGAGGAGGATTTGATCTTGATTGTTGTCCTAACTCTTCTTGTCTGGGTGTCTCTTCTCCACCTGATTCATCATCTTCTTGTGACTTTGATATTTTCTATTCTTTATCTTCATTATTCTCATCATCTTTTTCATCTGGCTTAGTGCTTATTCTCTGTTGATCTTTTACAGGAGCTTCTTCATCATTTCGAACATCATTACAATCTACTAATTTATGCATTCTTTTGTTAAAGGATTTGTATACTTTATTGTTCATTGAATATCCTAAGAATATATCTTCATCATCTCTACTATCATATTTTCCCAGATGATCATCATTATTCTTGATGTAGCATTTACTTCCAAATATTTTGAAGTGCTTGATTGATGCAGGTCGACCAAACCACAAATCATATGGATTTTTATCATTCTCCAGCCTTAGATGCACTTTGTTTAGAATATGAAAATCCGCGTGAACAACCTCCACCTAGAAGGTTTGTGAAATGTCCCTTTCACTCATCATAGCCCTTTCCATATGTTGAACTGATCTATTTTGGCGTTCTACAAATCCATTTTGTTGAGGAGTACTTGGAATAGATATTCTCTTTTAATTCCATGTCTGTCACAAAATTATTTGAAATCTCTTGACACAAGTTCTCCTCCCTTGTCTAAGTGAATTTCCTTTAACTTCCTTCGTATCTGATTCTCAGCTAATGCCTTAAATTTTTTGAACTTCTCAAACGCATCAGATTTTTCTCTCAGAAAGGAAACCCACGTAAGTTTGGAGAATTCATCAATGACTAGCATAAAGTAATGTTCTCCTCCAGTTCCTTCCTTTCACGATGGTCCACACAGATCCATATGAACAATTTGAAGTGGTTTCTCTGAAGATGTGAAGCTCTTCGATTTGAATTGAGCACGAGTCAACTTCCCCATTTGACAGGATTCACATACAAAGTTATTAGGCTTAGATATTCCTGGAAGGTCTTTCACAGCACCTTCATTATTTAATTTGACAATATGATCAAAATTCTGGTGTCCAAGCCTTATGTTCCATAACCAAATTTCATCAAGTTTGATTAAATGTCATTTCTCCTTATATTCCTTCAGAACATATACATTGTTTTCAGTTCTAACCCCTTTTGCAATCAACTCTCATGTATTTACTATCTTTATTTTAAAATTCTTGGCAGTGAAAGTGACTTCACATCCTTTGTCTCATATCTGACCGACACTAAGAAGATTATGATTTAAACCAACAAAAAATAATACATCTTGATATTTTCTTCTTCCATTACTTAAGATTAATATACCTTTACCTCTGATCTTTCCTAGAGCATCATTTACAAAGGTCACATTCCCTAATTTATTTTCTTTGAGTAATAGGAGCTTACTTTTGTCACCTGTCATATGACTGGAGCATATACTATCAATATACTAGGTCTATTTTTGTTTTTGAGCTGAAAACACTAATCCACACTTGTTATCTTCACTCTTCTTCCAAACCTTGACATTTTCAGCTCTTTGATTTGAATCTGGTTTATAGGTTTTTAAGCGACAGTCTGTAGCTTTATGTCCATAATTATGACAGATGTAACATTCCAGTTCATTGAATAAAGGATCATAATGATTTTTATGTGTATTCTGTGTCCTTTTCCCAACCATCACATGATTTGCAGTCTGTGGTTGTTTGTTACTTGGCTGTCTCATTCTTTGTTGTGGTAGATATTTATTCCTTTGGTTGTCTTGATTGCTCATGTCTAAATCTTAAATAACAATTTGCAACTTTGTGGCCAAAGTTAGAGCAGTAAAACAAATATCCATAGAAAAAATATTTTACCTAGAAAATTGATGTCTTCTTTGAGCAGGTCGTTTTCTTCCATGCTGATGATTTCCTTGAGCAGAGGGTGTATTATTTCATTATTCTACATATTCAGTTCTGGTAGCTTTTCCTTCACTCCTCCTTGGCAACTGATTCTCTTCCTTTGTTTATGTAGGTTTGTTGTTGTCAATGGTTGTAGATTTGACAAACTTGATGGATTCTTTGTTGCTTGGATGACCACTACTTGATCCCTCTTCATATCCCAAAACAATTTTCAACTTTCAATTCCTTTGCTGATTCAGAATGAGGATAATCCTTCTGAGGCTTTAATACTTGTCAGATTCTGATGATATAAGGCCTAAAATTTCTCTAGATCTTTTCTGACAGTCACTACTTCATCTTCCAATTTTTCACCTTTTTTTTTAGCTTCCTTCAATTGTTGTTTGAGGATGTCTTCAATCTTCTTAGCTTCTTCTAACTTAACCTTCAACAGAGTAATTTATTCAGATGGTTCATTGCATGTTTTCTCATGTTTGAGCGGCAACTGTTTTTGTTTTCTTTTCTTTTCTCTGAGTCTATCAATCTCTTCCATGGAATTGACAAGTTATCCTTCAAGATCTACTACTACTTCACAATCAATGAACTCACTTCCTGTATCTTCAGTTTTTAGATCTTCTAAAGATATTAGCATGATATCATTTATTTTGTCTTCAATATAAGAGTCGCTTCTTTCATCTGAGGGATCATCATCATTGTTTATGCAAAGGCTTTTATTCTTAAAATTATTCTCTTTATATACCTTCTTGTGTTTGTTCTTCTATTTATCGTCATATGTCTGATCCTTTCTTTTGTGAGGACACTTAGATGAAAAATGACCTATCTTACCATAGTTGAAACATTTGAAGGGCAGTTTACCTTTGCATTTTCCTGATCTTTTCTTCAATCTTCTCACAAAGTTTGCTTCAATTTCATCTATATAGGAGTCTATGTTTTTATCTACTTTAAAATATGCCTCTCTTGTAGTGGATTTAACTTTGGTGATTCTCATTTCATAAGCAGTTAGGGTTCCAAGAAGTTGATCTAGTGTCAACGTTTTGAGATTAGCTATTTCCTCTATAGCAAAGACCTTTGAGTTAAATCTATCAGGAAGAGAACTTAATAATTTTTGGACTAGAAAAGATTCATCTATCGTTTCACCTAGGACTTTCATAGCGTTGACAAGTTATTCTATACATAAGAAGTACTTACTGATAGTTTCGTCTTCATCCATATTTAACCGCTCAAATTTTAGTCCGTGAGTCTGAATTTTTGCGTCTTTCACCTTTTCATTACATTCATAACTGCTTATCAGCTTGTCCCACACAAATTTTGCTGAATAACAATGCATGACTTTCACAAAATTGTCTTCAACAAGTCCAATGAGGATGGCATTCATTTCTTTTTAATTAAAGCTAAAATCCAGCTTATCATCTTTTGAGGCCAAGACTACAGGATTCACATATCCCGTTTAAACGCATCCCAAACATTAGCACCCAAAGACATTAAATGTGTTCTCATTCTTATTTTACAGAAGGCAAAGTTTGTTCCATAAAACAGAGGGGGTCTATTAGTTGAACTTCCATCATGACTAGTCATGTTCAAGATTATGGATCTACCTTTGATCAAAGGCATCGACTCTGATATGAATTGTTGGAAATATAACTGAGAGGGGGGGGGGTGAATTAGTTATATATATAAGATTGAAATTTTTCCTTTTATTTTATGATTCATTCTAGATTATTATTTAATGTGTTGTTGATAACTTAACATGCATAGATATACAATATTTGATCAATCACACAAAATACACAGAGACACTGATTTTCATGAGGAAACCCATAAGGGTGAAAACCTCTTCTTCTTAGGATGTCAATCAAGCTCCAACTTTCATGTACATCACAATATTTGAGCTCCAACTCAAATGTGAGGCTACAACCTCTGATATCAAGCTACAACTTGCATAGAGCACCAACTCTCATATTTCTCTAGCACCAACTAGATGGAAGCACCAAACCCCAGGTTTCTCTAGGACCCACTAGATGGAAGCACCAACTCGCATAATATATTCTAGCACCAACTAGAATTTAGAGGAATTCCATCCTCCCTAGAACCACCCTACCACCCTGAATGAATCTTAAAAAACTTTACTTACTTTCGTTGTCTCTGATATGGTCTGTTACTGCTCCATGTCTCCTATGCCTTCTTCATCTTCTATACTCTGTTCTTATTCTTCATCGTTCAACTTCTATGCTATGCTCTTTTTCCTCCTGTGCTCAACACCACCGATGTTCAACTTCTCTTCTTCCTTTTATACTCTGTGTTTCCTCTACATACTCTTTACTGCGCCACATATCTCCCCTTCTGATTATACACTACATCTCATCTTGCTCACATGCATCACTCTCGAAAAAGAATCTTGTCTTTTATGTTCTGGATGTCTTTCTCACCTCAAGTCCTCTGCCTGATCATCATACAAACTCTTCATATTCCCTAGCAGTTATACTAAATCTATTCATCATTAGTGGGTGTTATCTTGAGATTCTATGGCTTCTCTGGAAATCCTAACTCTTCGTATTCTTTGGTATTTACAGTCAGTCATTTTTGGCTTCTTTGGCTTTCAAGCCCCTTCCTTCATGTGACCACCAAAAGTGACCAAACGCCTATTCAAAAGGCACTTCCCGATCTCATTCTAGTGAGAACTAGCTCTGTTTCTCGATATGAACTTGGGTGAATATCCCGTGTGACCACGCGATTGCAAGAACGTCGAAAGGTGGTTTGACGGAAACCCTATTTTCGCCCTGTAATTCATTACAGAGCTCCACGTGTCCTTTCTCCAAAACCATGGTTTCGATTGCGGCCTGCCTTCAACATTTTAAAGTATTCTCACCTTCAATCCCCGCAATGCGATGGGACCATCGATCTCGTGATCTTGATGGTGCTCATGAACAGACGGTTCAAATCTATCGTTTGAAGTCTGCAGATAAAATCTAGCCTTCCTAAATCAATGGATGTGATTTACTTCATGATCCGGGCTCCGAGAGCTTCAAATATCAAACCCTTCTTTTCTTCGTACACCAATATTCTAGAGTTTATGATCCACTGATGCACACCCCTCTCGAATTAACGGTTGAGATCTCCTTTGGGTCTCCGGACTTCAGAGATTTCAACTCTCAATTTTTAACTTTATATCTATCACCTTTTTTTGGAGTTGACAATCCATTGACGTGTGTCCCTCTCAAATCAATGGTCAAGATCTCCTTCGGGTCTCCAGACTTTGGAGATTTCAAATATCAACATCTCATCCTTCACTTTATCCCAGAGTGTTTTTCCCAAAATGCATAGATTTCTTCCACGCGTCCTTCTGGCAACCGATGGCGTGGATCTTCTTTGACCCTCGGGTCTTCAGAAAACTCGTTTCCTTCCCAACCAAAAACTCCCAAAGTGATTCACTCTGGAGTAGTGGATCGTGTGCCACCCATCAGTTTTGACGATGGATGGTCCCTGCTTACTTCAGGACTTTGGGACTTTGACAAGTCGCTTCTCCATTTTCGTCCGGAGTGATCACCTGTTGAGTAAGTAAAAAGTGGTGGAGACCACTTGCTATTGGTTAACACTTCCACTTACAATGTCCTTCCACTGAACTAGGTCAATGGTTGAGAATGCATCCAAAGTGATCTTCATATCGGATGACTGAGAGTGACTTCAAACCTTCTCCCTTCAGAACTTTTGACATTTGTTGGTGATGAAACTTCCGAAGTAAATCTCCCAGAGTGATGTATCTTTCTTACGTCACTTGTTGACATGGCACAAGCCAATTTCCTCTTGACACTTGTCATCATTTGATTATGCCATGTGCACTTGATGACGTGGTATTCTACATGTCTTTGCTAACATGGTCTTCCACATGTCCTTGCTGATGTGGGTGAGACGTGTAGGCAGTGTAGTGGAGGTCGAGGCAGGGCGTAGTAGTGGAGTGTGACGTGTAGCAGGTAGTGGAATGTGACGTCAAAGTGAGGAGGTGGTATGTATGAGTGGTTTGGTGGTTTTCTCAGAGGGTGGGTTAGGTGGTAAGTGGTAATGAGTGAGGGGGGTCCGAGTTGACAAGAAGGTGACACGTATGAGGGTCCCACATGCGAAATACCACCAACTCAGACCCCCCCACGGTTAAAGGAAGAAATATCAGGGGGGTCTGATATGCCATGTCAACCATAGATCTAAGTTCCCGATTATCAGCCGCTGAGATTAGCATGCCTTCTAACTTATCCTTTCCTTCCACTTATTTCGATCTGATGGCTAACGAAAATTTGGGTGATCAAGATCTCAGATCTCATCCCTTGCTTATCCTTTCCTTCCACTTGAATCAATCTAACGGTTGATGGAAATTCGGATGATCGAATTCTCAATCGTTTTGCCCTGCTTATCCTATCCTTCATTAATTCAATCTGACAGTTGTTGGTCCTCTGGATCAGTGACCCAACGACCACTGTCTCTCTTTCTCCTAATATTCTTATCTCTCTGACTTTAGAAGGATTTCTAAGTGTTCATGGATCTCGATCTTTGCTCCTTCTGTGAGTCTGTCTCTTGGACCTCGTCTGTACTTCTAGAAACCGCTATCTCTTCTGAGCTTTCTCATCTTCTGCGCTCTTGAGTTTTGGTTCGTTGTTGTTCTTGCCATCAATGACAAGCACATTCTTCCTGTAAACATGCCAACACATTTAAAATAAAATAAGATACTTGGAATTTAAAGCAAAATCTTTTAAAACCCTTTGTAAATATCAACTTTTCAAATTAACGTTTCAAGATCTTATAATTGAAAGTTTCCTAAAAAGTGATTTCGTTTGACTACGCAAAACTACTTATATTTCCAGGAAAGCAAGGAAGTACTTTGAAACTGGAACTCTTTTATTTTGCAAACAAACAACCTAGGCTATGCTACCAAACTAAATACAAAAAATATTTTTGATTTTTTTGAATTGCTTTAACAAGAAAAACCAAAGTAAAAATTCTTTTTTTGTTTTTCAAATCACAAAATAGGAAAATGAGAAAATGGAAACCAAGATTGACAGAGACCCTAGGCCGACTGCATAAACATAGGGATTCAAAAATAAACCAGAGGAGGATCTAAAACTTGAAAGTTCACTCTAAACCACTAGGGAAAACAAAAGAAAATCAAGAAAACAAGTTGAAAATGAATATTTAACCCAAGATAAGGCCAGTAACAAAGAATATGTAAAATATACGAAATCCCTAAGAATCCTAGAGCTTCAGTCAAAAAAGAGAAAAACTTCTCTTTTTAAAAACACTTTCAAGACATAGAGACATGGGTTGTTGCACCAAAAAAATGTGTATGTATGCAGGTTGTCTACTGTGCAGACTACGTATGTACGCGGGCTGAGCTAAAGTAGAGAATGCACACCTTTGATATTTTTCAAAAAGAAAAAGACTAGGAACATTGAATGGGCAGGGAAAGCTGGTAGGAATCTCTCAGATAACCAGAGACCCACAAAAGACTCAGTGAACTTGATAAAAAAATCAAAAGGAAATAAAGAATACAATTAAAACCAAAAAACCTCCCTCTAAAACCCTAGAGAGATTCCCCAGTGGAGTCACCAATTCTTCTAGTGTGGAAAATATCCCTATTACTATACTAGGGTCAAAGTATAGGCATAGATATTAACTTCCTTAAAAGACAATATTATTATTATTAAACTACTGCAAACATTCTAAATATATGAACATAAAGAGATAGGAAAGTAGGTCAGAAGTAGTACCTTTGGTGCTAACGTTCGATATAGACCTTCTCCACCTGTGTAGCTTCCCAGGTTGTTGGTATCCTTTGAAAGATGACCTACAAGAATATTTAGAAAAAAAATGCTACAAATATTCTATTTCTACTCATCAAGGTTGGGGTTAGATATAAACCATTAAGCATAAATCAAATGAAAAGCATAAACACGTAATAATTGAGACAAGAGAGGGATTTTTTTATTCAGTATGAAGATTCAAAGTTACAACCTTCAATGGCTGATGCTCCGTGAACCAGGTCCATGATCCTATTAATGTTTCTTCAAGTGAATCATCCCACAACCTTCTCTCACAATCAACTAATCACTTTAGGGAAAGGGAAGGGATTGTATAGGAGAAAGGGCTAGAGAGGGAATATTGAGGCCAAATCTTAGAAAGGGCTGCAATATTTGGAATAAGAGGGGGAAGGGATTTTGGCAGAGTTTCTATGTTATAATGTTTGATTATGGAATGGGACCTCAATACCTCATTTTATATGATAAAAGGATAGTTATTCGGTTTGGGGACGAGATACAATGGGTGAATTGGTTGGGAAACCCTCAATATCCCATAAACTCTGTCGAATTCCTTGCAACTTTTGGAGGTAAACTCAGGTTGTTTAATATGTAGCTAGCATATGTACGTGGGATATCTAGTATGTAACTAGCATATGTGTGCAGAAAATAGTGCAGCAAGGCACATACATGCTCCAAAAAATGTTTTTTCAAAGAGATATCCTCAACAATAATTTGGCAAATTGTGCAAGTATAAAGGCCAATGCCATGTATGCATAGGTAGGGAATTTTAGGGCTATAAAACCTACTAGTAAGTTCCTCGTTTTATGGAATAATGAAAATGATTTGGTCACTTGGATCCATTCCCGCTGGAAGACCACTTGGCACATCAATTTGAAGTTAGGATCCAATGGTTTCTTTACTGTCATTTCTTAAAGAACTAAGGAAAAAGACATAATATTTGAGGGAGGATCGTATTTCTTCAGATCTAATGGTCTTCTTCTACATTACTGGAAGGAAACATTCAACCTAGAGGAGGAATATTTCTCATGTTCCCTTGTTTGGATTTGACTTTATTCTCTCCTCTCTGAATATTGGGAGGAAGAGATCTTACATGGCATTGGAAACACCTTAGGAACCTTTTTCAAAAATTCTAAAGCCACAAAATAGGGACGCTACACCACCTATGCCAGAATATGTATTTTAATGAATGTATCTATCCCTATTCCAGAATCAATCTTCCTATACTTCCAACATGTTTAATCGATTCAATATTTAGACTATGAATTCATTCCTTTCCACTGTCGTTGTTGCCACGAGCATGACCACTTTTATAGAGACTTCCCCCATATAAATCCTCCCAAAATGACCAAAGCTAACCCCAACATAGATGATGAAGGTTTCACCAAAATCTCAACCTATCAAAGACATAATCACAAGAAAATACCCTAGAAACCTATTGACTAGAATACATTTCTCACTTCGAAGAATAGTTTCAACCCCATCATCTCTCTATATGTAGATTCAAATTCTTTGATCACAAAGGACTCTAACAATGACCTTCCTAAAAAACGTAAACCTAAGAATTCCCCACCTTTTTGTGAGCCAAAATAACCTAAAACTTCTCAAGCCTCTCCGAAAATGCCTCCTTTAGAAGACACCCCCCTGTTTTTTCCCTTGAGGAGAGCTATGAATAAGATGCAGAAGAAATGGTACCATATGGGATTGACCTATAGGGAATCATGGATGTAGTTCAAAATCAAGACATGAAGTCAATCCCCCTAGAGCATATCTATCTAGTTCATAAAGCACTCCACAAACGTTGTCAGGACACTCTAGATCCTTTAGGAACCACCCCTTCTAATCACAATTTTGTCATCCAAACCAATAAGCTAAAAGAAAAAATATCCTGAAGGAAGATAAGAGAAGAGGAAGAAAGCATAGTCTTCAATTAATTCAGGAAATTGGGGATATCTTGGTGAACTCAGAGCATAACACCCTAATCACAGATACTTTTCAACCCTCCCAAAGTTATCAATGAAAGTGATCTTTTGGAACATTAGAGGACTTAATGGTAATAGTAAGTATATGATCTTACGAAACAAGATCAAGAAAAAATCACTAGATATTTTTCTATTGTAGGAAACTAAATGTTCAAAGGATATGCTTCAATCCATCTTATCCAAGATTTGGAAAGATGGTTTCTCCATGGAAATTGACTCCTCATGAACCACGCGAGGACTAGAAATTTTTTGGAATCAAGACAAGATCCTCATGCAATGTTTTTTTTATATGAAATACAACATTTTAGTGGAATTCCACTTGTTGGGGGAATAATCCATTGGATTCATCACCAATGTGTATAGACCTCATCAGTCTGGGGAAAAGATAAATTTGATCTCATAGCTTCAAAATATCGCCTCTCTAATTCACCCTCACCTCTGGCTCCTAAGGGGATATTTCAATCTCATCATGAACTTGGAGGAAAAGAAAGGAGGGATTCGATGGTTAGATCTAGATCATCTAGCTTTCAAATATTTCATTCAATATTGAAGTCTAATAGACCTAGAAACTAGAAACAACACCTTCACTTGGAACAATCGTAGGGTGGTTCTCACCAAGTGG
>ML858997.1:0-14970 GCA_009831015.1 Picea engelmannii | reverse complement strand
TCCTATTGGTATCTTGCAAATATATGATTATTATCCATGGGCATGTTTGTAATGTTTATTAATGGATTATGCTATCTGATGTGCTAACCCCTTTCATATCATCACTATATAATTTCTTTTCTTATTTGTTGAGAAGTTCTCGTAGGTATAAAGCTTTGGGTCAAAGTGCTCAATGGTGGACCATCATCAAACATTGGATTGAGGTAGGTCTCTTTATTATATTGCACATTAGTTTATATAGAATATGTTGGAATTGAGTTGATGCCTGTCTGTTGTGGTTTACCCTTAGCCATAGAGAGTTTTTCCCTTGTAACAAAAAATGCGAATCCACTGGGGAAAGGACCACAAATAATGCAGAGGCACTCAGGAAGGTCAATTTATTTGTTGTAGCCTCAAATTCATTCCACGAATTATAATACTTCGAAATTAAAATTCAGAAATAAAAATAACAGAACATAAATCGCTCAATTAAATTTCGGGATTGTTTTCTAAAAGACAACAAGGAAATCCACAACTACATAGTTGCAATCCTTTAAGAAAATCACTAAAGAAAAAATTCAAAATCTTCTACAGTGAATGAATAGAACACCCAATCTGGATTTATAAAATTTAAGACATCAAAAGAGGAATTGAACACTCAAAAGTAAATTTCTGGGTGTTAGAGAAAGATTTTCCTCACCCTATGCAATCTTGCAAAGAGGGCCTTATTACATTTCCCTATGCTTGGGAAAACCAAAATCTCTCCAAGTTGACATAAGCTTGGGAAAAACCAAATCTCTCCAAGTCGAGGAGGATACAACACCAACAGAGTATATAGTTTCCGTGATGGATCAAATAATGTCCCTTACTGGAAAAGACATAGGTGGAGGCATTGGATACCCCACAGGGCTATCCCAGTCAAAGGTGATTTACTCAAAACTCGGAGGGAGAGGACTTGGTGAAATAAAAACTCTCTCTCGTTCAGAAGGTGCAGGGTCAAGAATGCCGATGACATGATTAAAGGACACATCACCCTCCGTAAGGAGAGCATGATTGATCGGAGATGGTACTGGTAACATCTATAGGGGACACATCACCCTTGACAATAGGGGTGAGGTCAGGAGAGGAATGCGGTGACATTACCACCATGTTAATCAAAGGAGAAACAGGATGTGGGGAAACCACATATGCCTCAGAATCCGAAGGGCCCTTAGGTGAGCCCCACGCTTTTGGTATCTCAGCAGTAGCTGGACACAGAAGAGTAAGGTGATCTCCTTCGCAAGTCCTGCAAAGGAACTTAGGCTTACGTCTGAGACGTCTAGGCTTCTCAATGCCCCCAACAATGTTCACAATGGCTGGTAACATACTCTCAACATGATAGACAGAGGTGGGAGAGTCATCTCCTACATGATGTACAGAGGTTGGAGATGCAATATTGATATGACTCGTGGTGATTAGAGTGGTGCCCCCAACATGACTAGAAGTGGTCGGGTGCGAATTGTCAACAAGACTTGCAGAAGTAGTTGACCCATCTCCAACATGATTGGTAGAGGTTGGTGATGGAGCTCTAGTATGATTGACAGTGACTGGACTAGCGGTAATCTATGGCATTTGATACCAAGTTCCAGGGAAATATTGACTTTTAAACATTGCATGCCAGGGAGGGTCTTGGTTTACCCCCTGTCCCTGTCCAGAAAGGTAGTATCCTTCGTTTAATTGATTCAGAGAAGCTTGAACGAGCATCATCACTGAATTTTGTGACAAGAATGAAGTATGATAAGAACTATTCAAGTGATTATATGAGTTTCCCCCATCTGAAGGGGTTTCGTGAAGTGGGTATTTCGAACCGTAAAGCTGATTCTCCCCGTATGAAACACCTGAGGATACATGAGGACTCGTCATGGAAAAAGTGTTCGAAGGAACCGACATGGCGGATGAAGGATACATGAATGGAGTGTAATAAGTAGAATAAGCACCCATTTGAGTATTGGCTTCTAGAGGAGCGTAGCTAGGACTGGATCCGTAATAGGGGAGGTTCCAACCCCCCATCGTAAAAGTTGGTTCAGGGACACAACTCATATCAAATGAGGATGTATGCATTGGGACCATGGTTCCCCTGAATCTGATGCTAGGATTCATATAAGTGGACCAGGGAGAGGATTGCAAGGGTGAAGGCACATCAACAAGAGAATGACTAGAGACCCAAGGCACAGGCTAAGTACCAAAGTTCTGCATACTATTATAAGAAACATGAGGATTCGTCCCCATGAACTGAGTAGGCATCATGGGGTAGGCAACAATAAATGAGGGAGTCAAAGGGACTCCACTATCCATGATAATGAGGACTCAGTATAGAATATTAAGGCCATCTAGTGATTAAAGAGCACACCAAAAGTCAAACGACCAATATGAATACAAATGGGGTAAAGTGGTTGAGTGGCCTCCCTCCCTAAAGAAGGCATGTCTCGCCCAAGAGGGGCTTGAGACTCCCTACTAAAGATCCGAGGTAACAAAATCAGTTATAAGGGCCCTCATGGGATTAACAACCAGTCGGTCAGATCCCCTCAGAGAGGTAATCCTCCATAAAGGTTGTGTGCTGTCCAACCCTTATCTGACCCAAGGTACCTGTAGAATAACCCCTGCAAGTAACCTATGAGACACCTAAGTCAAGCAACTAATAAACCACTGCATAATTGATGCACAGACGAGCAATCGTAAGTCAGTTCCACCTTATGGGCAGGGTAGCAAAGCATGAAACCTTGAAAGCACCGCCTCTCATGGAGGTAAGGGCACTAACAAGATCCCTAGATATGAATAGATCCCCATAAATATCTCTGAAGGTATCGGGGGGATATCCCTTCAACCGACTTTGCTCGACCTCGTGATTAACTCTGGTGTGAGAAGAGCCTCCTAATCTTACCAATTATACAATGGATTTCTCCACTCCCTGACTCAAACACGTATGTTGATTTAATTTCCTTGGAGAAGTTTACTCACAAAATCCTATTCCAAGGCACTAAATCCTAGGCTAGTTTGTGCACCCTAGAAAATAAAATTGTGACTAATTAATTTTAAATTATAACGTTGATTTTAATGGTCATGATTACTCAAAAAGGTATGGTAATGAAACTCATGGTGTTATGACTCTGCAAGAAAAGTAAATATGAAAATAATGCAAAGTACTAACTTTAACTTTCAATGAATGATATGCTTCTAAAAACGATGCAATTTTCAAATTCAACTCTGCAATTCAGAAGTAAAAATGCAATCTTTCACTATATGCACTAAGCTAATGATAAAAACTCAAAAGACAAAAATTCCAAGCAATGCAAAATGCCTATTATTTTTTTTTTTCAATATAACAAAATTGAAAATGCATGGACTAAAAAGTAACTTGATATATAACCCTACTATGTATAAAAAGAGACAACTCAAGCAGGATACCAAGCATCAACACACCCAGCCAGTGTACAAGGACAATAAAAAATGAAAAGACAATGAGAAAGACTTCGCCTAGAAATTCAACCAAAAGAGGGTTTCCTGTCATTCCACAAGCACTTAACAGGCACTACAGAGATCCAGGAAGGCTCAACAAGCATCAAATCCCACCTAGTAAACACCATACCAAGAAAAAAGGCAAGGCAAACTGATGTATGTGATTTTTTAGGAAAACATAGTGTATATACGTAGATTGCAGTGAGAGAGCCAACGTATGTACAGGACTGTCAAGGCAAAAGAGACGTATGTGGTTTAAAACAAGGCCATGCAAGGGATAAAGGCTAAAAACTCAGACCCAGAGTGAATAGGAGCTGTCAAGCAATGATACAACAAGAAACACAATAGAAACGAGAGAAATCTAAGGAGAAAAGTACTCCAAACCCTAAGAAAGGAGATTCAATCGCCAGTATGGTCGCCAATTCTGTTATGAGGAAAATCTCTCTATGGCTAGGGTGAACCACAACAGATGGAAATGAATGTAGAGATCAACTCTATCCTAACTACATTCTATATAAACCAATGTGCAAGCGAGATAAGAAAGAGGCCTACCTCATCCAGATGTTCGATGATGTCCACCGTTGAGCACTTTGACCCAAAGCTATATACCTACAACAAGTTCTCAACAAACAAGCAAAGCAATCATATGGTGACGATATAAAAGGTTAGCAAATTAGATAGCATAATCCATCAATATACATAAAAAATACACCCATGTATAATAACTCATATATTTTCAAAATATCAATTGGACGGGAAGAGAGTATTTCTATTAACAAATGATCAACATAAGTGAAAATATTACAGACTTCCTTCTCGGCACGGTTCATAATTGAGAAACTAAGTTCCTTCTAGCTGGGCCTCCACCACTTCAATCCTCCACCAAAGGCAAGCTCATAGAAGGGAGACAATGATGTTCTCCATCAATAAGGGAAGATCTTGGGGGATGAACATCGTGTTCAGACTTAAAGGAAAAAGGGATGTAGAGTCAATATGAAGTAAATAATTTCTCCAGAGTAACTTTTCTCTCAAAGTTGAATTCTTCCTCCTTTTCCATAGCTTGGAATTGGCCCATTTATAGACTTCCAAATGGAACTGAAGGGTTGAGTCAGAACGTTTCTAGTATATGGAAGGCTAAGGATTAGAGATCTCCTATCGTGACATGGAAACCCGACATTTAATTTTCATTTTCTAGCACAAATCTCGATATACGCAGGCTGTAGTGGAGCAACCTGCGTATACACTTGCTGTATAGTGTGCAAGATGCGTACAAGTGGAAAAAATTGTATTTTTGTCTCTGGATTTTATCAAAAGGGAAGGTAAGTATGCATAGATAAATGGAATAAGGCCCTCTCCGCAAGATTGCATAGGGTGAGACAAATCTTTTTCTAACAATGGGTTATCCAAAGGATGGGACAACAATCACACAGAGTTACAAAAATTCCATTCACAGAAAAATTAAAGCATGGAATTCAACTCAGATTTGGATCTATACAAAACACAGGGAATTCAGCCAACATTAACTCATGGACATGCATTTAATAAGTAAATCCTCCTATCATTTTTCTATTGAAATAATAAATTATATTTAGAACTGTACATGATTTTACTTTTCTCAAATGCCAATCGAACTTCAAGAAAAAGCGTCAAGAATTAAAATTACACAGTCACTAATTCGAACCAATGAAATGAAGAAAGAAATTTTCCTCAATCTAGTCATTGAATTGGTGCACAGCCCATCCGACACTCAATCCGATCCTGGATCCAACACCTGATACAGACCTTGAAACAAAACTAAATTTCTGGTAAATTCAAAATTTACTCAACATGAAGAAAATAAGATTCCGGTGATTGCTAAGATTTGAGGATGAACAATAAAACAATACCAAGTTTCTCACTTGATGTAGCAATGTATAGGTAGGCTCATCGTTTATTAATCTTTAAGGAATAAACAAATTTCCTGAAGTATGAAAGGAAAAAAGAAAGAGCAACATGACTAATTTCTAGGTTGTTCATTGGCTGGGCAACACCCAAAACGACACACCAGTCAGTACCAGAGTTCAACGCATAATCCCACTCGACGAAACACAGTCAAATCCAATAACCAATTCCCAAATTCCAAGCCCACAAACAAGAGGAGGGAAGAATCCACGAATAAATCACTCTACACAATGCGAAACATAAAATATTGACTTCTACTAAGCATAGTGATAGAAATTCGATTGAGGATTCTTGTGGCATATATATATATATATATATATATATATATATTGCCAATCCAATTCATCCGATTTGATTCGGTACTCAACAAACTAAATCAGATCTGATATTTGACTGACAACGATTTACCCATATGAAAATGGGGATTCTGGAACATAAAATCTTGATAGCCAAATCACACAGAGACACAAAGGAATTCAATCTAAATCAAGGAGTCTCCACGAATTTCTTATTCCAGGAACAATCAACTAAATACACAGTGAATACGAATCTTCAAAATAATTTGGGAAAAAGTTTAACAAGGCAATAAAGTTTAAAAATTCTGACATGCAACCCAAGACAACGACCAATAAGAAATCACACTTTGATTATGTGTCTATTAGCAACAATTTAATCATTCAAGAATTCTTACTAATAACCCAACTAGTAGTGATAATTAGAATCCCAAGGAGTGGTAAAACGAAAGATGATGAATAAGGAAATTACTATACATTTAGTTGAACAATGCATTTGAAGCAGTGTAAGAGATTCAATTTCTATATTACACAACCACCAAGGATCTTTCAATTTCGATATCAAAGAACCAATACAATTTATGACAATTTCTAAAACTGATATACAATTTAATCATATTATAAACTCAATCTCAAATATGAATACCGTAACCGACGACGAATAAAATCTGAAGATGTTCTTCTGCAAATGATGCTCCTTCCTTTCTCCCGCTTTCTAATCATTGAGACGTCACTGATACCTCCCAACCAATGCAAGGGGTACTCTTCTTCCCCCTTATCCCCCCAAGATGAAAAGGGGCCAAGCACACACAAACCAAAAATAATCTAGCGCCAAGCTTGCCTCACAAGGTAGAGCCACCACTCTAGATCAATTTTGGTATCCCAATTCTCACAAGTAAAACCAGTCAAAAATAATTTGGCAGCATAACCTTACCAATAACTAGTGTGATCCCTTTTCCATCTTGACCATTTTCTTTATAGGAATTCTTTCACTGACCCATCCCCACTTGAACAAATAATTCCATATTTTATTTTAATTAAAAGTCAATTTCCCTCACATTTCCCAAATGCGCTCCTTAAATCACTCCTACTTGTCTCTCTATTCCCCATATTCTGAATTAATGACTGATTCCTTACTAATATGAGTTGAGTTAAAATAAGAGTATTCTTCTAGTTAAACTAGTGGTAGCTAGACTCTGGATACCATTCTATGCGTACACATATTCTCTCAACTTTATTCCTTTCTTATCTTAAATTCCAATTTGGTATTTTCTTGGACACATCTGTATTGAATAAAAACCTTATGTTTATTTTATTTTGCTTAATTCTTAAATTGATTTACCTCATTCCTTTTTAATTTAGTTAATAATTGAGTTTAGTCTCCTTACAAGAACTTAGACTTAGGCTTCATTTTTTTTTTGAATAGGATTAGACTTTCATTTGGGATTTACAATTAATAAATTCATTCTTTAATTAATTAATTAAATTCGGCAAGGCTTAAATATTTTTCAAAGTTTAATTATTCTCTCAAGATTTTCTAGGACACCTATATTCATTGAATCAAGTTTTATTTACATGACGTTCCCTTCAAGACGCACTCCGTGCTCCAAGTGTGCCACTTGCCTTTGACTGATTTTGGTAGTTTTCCAACCCTTGGAGTCAACACTCCATTCAGGTGACCTTGTGAGAGACTAAGGGATTCTAAGCAATAAGGAATCTGCCTATTGTGCACCCCTTAGAATCTTCATGAATGACTGTATCATTCTTCCCTCACGACATCGTGGACCTCTCTAACTAGCTAATCATTAACCTACAATTCGTGCCACGACGAGAGTGCTAGTAGGTTGTGACAGGGATGCTGCCACACCTCTCCCTCAATATATGGTTTATGTGCATGGCCCATTTACTGCTTATGTGAGTCATATTAGCAAGCATTCTTCATCCTACATCCATCGATGAAACCCTATCAATGATCCATATACAAAATCATACTATAATCAATCATATGTCCATATGCATAAATGAAATAATCACACAAATACAATCCACTCCCTGGCTCAATCTAGAGTCCAAGGAGGTCCATTGATTCCATCAACATATATAATTTGTCATGTGTCCTGCACACTCAGGTAAACTTGTCATTAACATCTGTCAACACATATATCAAGTAACAATAAATCACAACCCATCAACATCATTATGACAATCCATAGTCGAAACAAATAACAATGTACTATAACCGGATCACTTGCATGCAAGTGTCCTCAAAGAATAAGTCGATAACATGTGCTCAGTAGAGGGATATTACATACACCCCCTCTTGTTTTAAACTTCATCCCGAAGTTGTACAGTATATAAAATGCAATAGATAAAAGTATCTGACAAGATCTATATGTCTAATCTATCAAACAAGTAAGGAAACTGCTAACGCATATCATATGCATCCTCCCAGGTAGCCTAGTGTGGACTATAATTGTCCCACTAGACCTTAACCTGATCGATTATTCGATTTCGTAGCTGTCAAATGCAATGTTACAGAATGTGTATTGGCTCCGCCATGAGATCACCCTTGTCCGACACCTGAAAATAACTCATGTCCAAGCATATGTGTAGGATCACTAATACAATGTCTCAAATCAGAGACATGGAATACATCGTGCATACGCCTCAAAGAATTAGGCAAGGCTATTCGATAAGCCATGGGTCCTTTCTTTTCCACAACTTCCAAAGGTCCCACAAACCTATGAGAGAGTTTAGCACCCTTTCCAAACTTGATCAAACTCTTGTTCAATTTCACCCACAAGAAAACTCGGTCGTCAACTTCATAACTACGGTCAACATGATGCGCATCACCATAACTCTTCTGTCGATCTTATGCTTCTTTAATCCTTTTTATTATAGATTGCATTTGTTCTTCCATTTCTTTGATCACTTATGGTCCTACCATGACCCTATCCTCAAGTCGGTCCCAACTCAATGGTGTCCGACACGGCCACCCGTAAAGAAACTCAAACAATGCCATCTTAATGGTACTTTGATAGTTGTTGTTGTATGAAAATTCTATCAGTGGCAAGAGATATTCCCAACGTTTCTATTAGTCCATTACATACATACACACCATATATTCCAAAATTTGGTTCGTTCTTTCTATCTTCCCGTCTGTCTCAGGGTGAAATGCTGTACTAAATTTCATTTTTGTTCCCAAAGCCTCTTGGAAATTGGTACAAAATCGTCCTGTAAACACCCATCTTCGATCATATATGATCCGTTTTGGTACACCATGTAACCTTGCAATCTCATTGACAAAAATTCTATCTATGTCTAGTGCCTGATATGTCATATGTACATGAATAAAATGTGCACTCTTCGTCAAAGTGTCAACTACTACAAAAATCGAGTCATGTCTCCTTTCCATCAGTGGAAATCCAACTGTAAGGTCCATTGAAATGATATCCCATTTAGATTCCAGAATGACGTGTGGCTGTAGTAATCCTGCCAGATGTCTATGTTCAACCTTCACTTGCTGACATTCTAGACATCGTGCCACGTAACTAACTATGTCTACTTTCATTCCGTTTTAGAAGAATAAAGGCTTAAGGTCTTCCTTCATCTTCGTGACTCCCGGATGAGCCATGTACACTGCTCAGTGTGCTTCACTCAAGATCAAAATTCTTAATTCATCATTAGGTGGTATGTAAATTATGTCGTTAGACCTCAACAATCCATCATTGTTCAATGTATAACCTTCAAACTTTGGTACCATCATGGTATCTTGTCCAATATTTTCCTTAACCTATTTATACGAGTCATCGTCGGTCTGTATCGTTAGAATCTTTTCTCGAATATTCGTCTTAAGAGGTATTACCAAGAATATGCGTGGTCTTCGACTCAATGCATCTGTCACTCTGTTCACCATACCTTTTATGTAAGTAATATCAAAGTTGTATTCGCTAAGCAGTTCCAACCAACACCTATGTCATGCTTTCAAGTCACTTTATGTAAATATATGCTGCATTCCACATTGATATGTCTTTAGTTCAAATTTTCATCCAATCAGATAGTGTCTCCCAACTCTCAAGGAACATACAATTGCCAATAACTCCAAGTCATGTGTTGCATAGTTCTCCTCATGTTTTCTTAAGTTCCTTGAAATGTAAGTGATCACTCGATCGTCTTGCATCAAACTCTGCCTAAAACTTCCTTGGATGCATCGATGCATACCAATAATTCCTTGTCCATGTTGGGGACCTTTAGTATCGATGTTTTCGTCAAAAACTCTCGAGCCTTTGAAATGCTTCCATGCATTTTTCGGTCCATAAAACTTCTTGTTTTTCTTCTGTAGTTCTGTGATTGGATTTTCTATCTTTGAAAAACCCTTGACGAACCGTCGGTAATATCCTGCTAAACCCATGAAGTTGCGTACTTCTTGTATGTTTATCGGTGTAGGCCATTCCATAATAGCCTCCAATTTCGATGGATCCACATCGATACCTTCCCTAGATATGATATGTCCCAAGTAATGAATCTTCGATTGGTAAAAAGAACATTTCGATAGCTTCCCATACAATTTGTCTTCTCGTAGACACTGTATTACCAATCTTAAGTGTTCATCATGTTCCTCTTTCATCTGAGAATGAATCAGTATGCCATCAATAAATACTTGAAAAAACTTGTCAAAGTATTTACGAAACACCTCATTCATCAAGCTCATGGATAACCCTATGGCGTTTGTCAGTCCAAACGGTAAAACTGTAAACTCATAGTGTTTGAATCTAGTCTTAAAATAGGTCTTAGGGACATCTTCCTCCTTAATCCATAACTAGTTATATATTGATCTCAAGTCAATCTTCGAAAACATCGTCACTCTTTTCATTTGATCAAACAAGTTGTCTAATATTTTTAACAAATACTGGTTCTTGATCGTCTCTTTATTCAATTGACGACAGTCAATACAAAGCCTCCATGATCCATCCTTTCTTATTACGAAAATAACTGGTGCACCCCACGGTGACACACTTGGACGTATAAGTCCCATGTCCAGCAATTTCTTCAATTACATTTTCAACTCCTATAACTCAGGTGTTGACATCCAATAAGGCGTTCTTGCTATTGGTTCAGTTCTAGGTTTCAAGTCGATTGTAAACTCCAACTCTCCTTCGGGCGGTCAACCTAGTAACTCTTCTAGAATCACATTTTTAAACTCTTGTACTACTGGAAGGTTTTCTAATCCTTCCACCTCATCTTTTTCGTTTAGCACCAAGATTGCATATAACTTACATCCCTTGCGCATACTCTTTTGTAGCTATAAGGAAGAATATAAATCTCAAGGTCACTACCTTATCTCTTTCTTCAATCATCTTATTCTTCCCCAAATCATCTGTCAAACTTATCCATTTCATTCACAGTTAAGTATCGCATCATGCGATTTTAGCCACTCCAAACTAGTCATTACATCATATGATCCTAATATCGTGACATAAAGTCTAGATTTATTACAAAATTTCCCAATTTGATACTATAATAAAAAATATTTTCCCTACTGTTCAACTCTTCCTTCACTATGAGGACCTTCTGAACTACATCGTGTAACATTTGAGGCATTCGAATCCTCACTTTTTCTTAAAGGTTGGAGCTGAGTCTGAACACAAACTTGTTTACCTTTGAATTTTTCACGTTAATATGTGGGGCATACCTAAGTAGCTCCATGAATCTGGCTTCATACTCTGGCACCGTATGACCACTCTATCATAATCCATTGAACTCCTTAAGATGACGCTCAATGAACTCCTCTGACAAGTACCTCTCCTAGAACCTTTCCTCAAATTGTTCCCATGACACATCTTTGATGACCATGTTTAGTTGAGGTAGGAGCATATTCCACCATAGAAGATATCTCCCCTTTAGCTGAAAGACCACCATGTAGAATTTCATGTTGGAGGGGTAATCACTAAGTGTGAAGAACATCACCATGTTCTCCAACCATGCCTTGGTGGATGAACTGTCCATAGCACCCGTAAAATCGGAAAACTTCACTTTATCGATTTCTCTTTGCATACTAAAAATACCAATAGGAGTGCGTTGTGAACCCTCATTGGGTATAGACATCCTGCCCTCATCCTGATCAAGACGGCTGATCAAATCCTCTAAAATCCTCTAAAAGGATCTCATCATACCTACCATATCTCCCACATCGACCTGCTCCTCCTCAACAATATGCTCATCCTTCTGAGTATTATATTCCTCTTGCATGGATACACTCAGAGGACACATACCTCATCTCCTCGCACCATGATGTCTACTCATCCAATGTCCTCTAACCATGATTGTCACATGGACAATTTCAAAATTTATTAGTGATATATCTATAATCTTTTAATTTTAACATAGTGGAAGGCGTAACGATCCAATGTCGTAGGGTTGAACACACTATGATACTATATGTAACGAACCCTATGTTACGACATCAATTAGTGATGTAAAAATAGGTAATTTTTTTTTTTGAAACAATCGTTAGTACAAGTAACATGCAACTCGACATAAATTAATAAATACTCAATCAATTTCATCACATTCAACAAAAGGAGACATCATTATTATTCAATCAACCATATCTCAAAATGATAACATAAGGAAACTACCTACCCAACCTATCCTACATGGTTAGGACCTCCAAGACACATAAACAATGCTCAAGTCTAGGATTCATCCGATATATTTTGACCATTTAAGGTCTCAGGACTGGCGACTATTTTGAGGAACAAGGAAGTATCTAAATCCCATTAATTCAATCATACACCGTTATTCAATACTAGAATCATTGACATACTTAATCATCAATTCATCATAGTGCATATAATAATCTACTCTACTTAATAAATCTTTCAAGCAATGCTTAGGTGTAATTTCAAATACGAACTTAATACATAAAGATTAATAAGAAACCCATTAGTTTAATTACAATCTTAGGAGAGTCAAAGATCTAATTCAATCTTCATTAGTGTCTTGTCAAGTCAGGCTCAGTCCAAGTCAAGCATCAATCAAGTTTTCACCATTTTCAATAGATACAAATTCTATGTAACTCAACCATGTACCTTACTAACATGATATATCTTAATTAAGAATTCATAGGTACTTCAAATACTAGTTACACATCCAATCACAAAATCCCATAAGAAGATTAATGTCTTCCTTAAGCACCACGTACGGAATTCAATACCACTTTAAGTATCCTCTTTAACTATAAGAAATCAATCATAATTAGCAATTAATAAGAAGTCTACTGCTTGCATATCCATTTTAAAATAACAAGAGGTTCAATCACAACAAGAAATACGGGAAGACTCCAAGACTACCTTACATTTCCATTGCAAGAACTAGAATAAGTTCAACCCATAATTTAAGAATTATATAAGATAAATTATATGCTATCTTGCATATCCATATGTAAGGATAATTTAAAGAAGATTAAGTTTTATTTAAACAATAAAATGAAGAACCCAAAGTTGACTTAAGACCAAATTAAAAAAACTAAAGTAAAACCCAACAATAATATAAGAATCCAATGTCAATTTACAATCCCATTCAAAGGTATTAAGGAAAACTAAATCTTATTTCAACCATACATAAGAGTGCAAATGCTATATTAAAAATTCATTGAAGGAGTTAAGGGAAGATCGACTGTAATAAGTAAAGAATATAAGTCAACTACCCTATATATCCATTTAAGAGGATAAAGAGAGACCCAAGTCTTTTAACAATATATAAATAACTCAATACTAATTTACAATCCATCTAAGAATTAAGAAATCAAAGTTTTATTAAACCATAAATAAAGCACTCACATGCTAACTTATAAGTTTGTTTAAAAATTTAGGAAGACAAATCTGAATTTACCATAAATAAATAATACTTAGAGGCTAAATCATATATCCATAGTAAGGAAACAAAGAGGAAGTTCCTGATTCTATCCCAACCCCTATTTCAGTGTGCAAAAAAATACAAAAATCGTTCCAGACCTCAATCATGCCCTCCACCCGACACTTAATCTGAACCTTCATCCGGTCCTCCATATGACACTTAATCCAGCCCTCCATCTGACACTTAATCTATCCCTTCATCCGGACCTCCATCCGACCCTTGATTCGACCCTTGATCCAGATCTTGAAACATAACTAATTTTTTGAAAAAATTGAATTTAAAAATTACAGGCAACGAATCGATTTCAAAATGGTTAAGCCTTAAGGAAAGGACCGTAAATAATGCAGAGGAACTCAAGAAGGTCAGGTTATTTGTTGCAGCACCAAATTCATTACACAAACTATAATACTTCAAAATTAAAATTCAGAAATAAAAATAATAGAACATGAATCACTCAATTAAATTCCGGGATTATTTTCTAAAAGAGAACAAGGAAATCCACAACTACAGAGTTGCAATCCTTGAAGACAATCACTAAAGAACAAATTCAAAAGATTCTATAGTGAACCAATAGAACACCCAATCTGGATATATAAAATTTAAGACATCGAAAGAGGAATTGAACACTCAAAAGTAAATTTCTAGGTTATTCAAAGGATGGGACAATAGTCACACAGAGTTACAAAAATTCCATTCATAGAAAAATTAAAGCATGAAATTCAACTCAGATTTGGATCTATAAAAAACACAGGTAATTCACACAACATTAACTCATGGACATGCATTTAATAAGTAAATCCTCCTATCGTTTTTCTATTGAAATAATAAATTATATTTAGAACAGTACAAGATTTTACTTTTCTCAAATGCCAATCAAACTTCAAGAACAAGCGTCAAGAATTAAAATTACACAGTCACCAATTCGAACCAATGAAATGCAGAAATAAATTTTCCTCAATCTAGTCATTGAATCGGTGCACAACCCATCTGACACTCAATCCGATCCTGGATCCGACACCTAATCCGACACCTGATCCAGACCTTGAAACAAAACTTGAAACAAAACTAAATTTCTGGTAAATTTGAAATTTACTCAACAGGAAGAAAACAAGACTCCAGTGATTTCTAAGCTTTGAGGATGAAGAGTAAACTAGTACTGAGTTTCTCACTTGATGTAGCAATGTACAGGTAGGTTCATCATTTATTAATCTTTAAGGAATAATCAAATTTCCCAAAGTATGGAAGGATAAAAGAACGAACAACATGACTAATTTCTGGGTTATTCATTAGCTGGGAAGCACCCAAAATGACACACCAGTCAGTACTAGAGTTCAACGTACAAGCC
>ML858996.1:0-14902 GCA_009831015.1 Picea engelmannii | reverse complement strand
TGGAGGAAGATATGTTCTGATTAAAGCGGTGCTAGAAAGCCTTCCGGTCTTTTGGATGGCAATAGCACATATTCCAGCTTCCGTGTTGAAGTCGCTCCGACAAATCTCCTTTACTTTTCTGTGGACAGGCTGCAACAAGAATAGATGCTTTCATCTCAGCAATTGGCAGGAACTTTCAAAACCAAGATCGATGGGGGGTTGGGGCCTAAAAAACCTACCCCTCTTTCAAAAAGCTCTCACGACCAATACATTTTGGCGACTTTTAACTCGTACAGGAATCTGGAATTCTGTCATTACAGCTAAGTATTTACACCACTTACCAGTACATATTTGGATCAGACTTGCAATTTTCATCCTCCGACAGGGTCGCCGACCTGGAAACTTTTATCTTCTTCCCTCCCTATCATTATAAAAGGACTCTCTTGGTACCCAGGGGACGGGCACCTGATAGAAGTGGGAAATGACTGCATCTTGGGACTGGGTAGCAAAGCGTGCCTCTCTCCATCTCTGCGCGACTGTCTGCATGGTAAAAATTTACATTTTCTTCAACAGTTTCACCACCCATCTTTATCCGACCCACAGAGCGATTCATGGCTGAACGGATTCGACCTGCAACTCAATGCATCACACAGGACCGAATGGGATGATTACATTAGACAAATCAAGGCCTCCGGCGTGCGACTTCAGCCACACCAAGACTCTCTTATCTGGATCGGGGGCGACCGTTCGGGTTCATTAACAACAAAGAACGTTTATTTAGCTCTGGCAGCTCACAGCTGGAAAACTGTCATAGCAATTTGGAGACAGAGAATTTGGAGAGAACTCGGCCCTTTGAAACACAAACTATTTACCTGGCTCTTGCTCGAAAATAAGCTTCTGTTTTGGGACAATCTCCAAAAGCGTGGATGGGAGGGCCCAAACCGCTGCGCCCTATGTACCAGGGACATGGAATCAACGCTTCATGTATTTGTTCAGTGCCCTTTCACCTGCTCTCTTTGGACCCACATCACATCTGCACTTAACGTTTCCACAGTTTGGGAAGGTAATGATGTCAAATCTTGCTTTCAAAACTGGATCCAGCATAACAATTCTCATACTTTGCTTCCAACACACCTCTGCTGGCTCATTTGGCGGTCCAGAAATGCGGCTATTTTCAATGACAAGAAGCCATCCTTCCATTTTATTACTTCTCTCATTCTGGCAGAGGCAGCCAATCATGGCATCCCAAAAAAACCAAAGCCTCCGGATAGAGCTCCTTTTCAAATTCCAGTTGATAGGGTGGTGGCCTGGTTTTATCATTGTCCAAAGGTTTACTTAACCATCTTTTGTGTTTTCAATTTCTTTACGGGTCCAAGATTTTTCCTACAATGTAGGCATTCTTAGAATCATTAATCAATTATTCAATTCTCTTTATATATGTTGTTATTTTGAATTATCCATTAACATGGTATGAAATTTTGCCCTTCTTAGAAGTTTCAGCATGAAGAATTTGAGTTTAGTATGAAGAAACATTATTGGTATTTTTTTAAGTAACTTTTTGACTTCCACTAATTTTGTTTTGGTATTTGTTTTTTCATGGGTATCTCTTTCCATTGTAAAGATCTTGGATATTCAATACGTTCAGATTTTGAGGGACTCCAAAATAGATATTATCAAAGCAGGCACTCACAACACCTAAAGGAAGACTAACTTACTAGTTCATAATCCTTTGTGATTATTTACTAGTTCCAAAATGGTTTTCTTTCATGGTACTCGAGTTTCATTTCCTTGTGATTATTTACTAGTTCCAGCATGGTTTTCTTTCATTGTACTCGAGTTTCGTTTCCTTGTCTAGTAAGACAGTATTGATGAGCCTTTTTGGTTGCTTGATGTGGGGTTTGTATCCGCGATAAAACTAATCTCTATGCTTCCTTCATTAATACTTTGAATGATGGAAAACTCAATTGTTCAATCCAACTTTTGGCCATCAAAAATTTGTTTCAATAGTTTGATTAAAGAACAATCAACTCCATAAAGATATTTTTCAAAATTCCTTAAAGGATTCTAGTTCAATTGAAATGTGTGTACTAGAACAATATATTACAAAACTATCTTAGACATACACATTTGATTTAGGGTCTCAAATATAAAACCATTAATTCTATCATCTATAATGGAATTAGGGCTAAATCAAGGTTGTAATAAGGGAGTAGGGTTGAAATAACTCATTTCAGGACCATAAACATGAAATGGTGATATGTGTGTTGGTTTGTTGTGGATTTTTTAATTCCTACAATTTACATCTTCTCTACAACATGAGTTGCAAACCCTTTATTACACAACGTTACATTATGGTCCCAAATAATGACATGGATTTGTATTATATAGTTATTTACCTTACAATTTTTTATTATTTAGAACCTTACAAACTTTAGGTTGAAATTTTGAATTTATTTTGCAACTTTAAGGTTGCAAGGTTATGCTTTTCCTCTCGATTATACCTTGGAATATTTTTCTTAGTCTTATGAGGGAGATGGGTTTTTTCAACCTTGTAATTTCCATTTCATTGATTCTTCCACTTATGCAAATGTATATGGCTTCACAAATTCATACTTTCTCTCGTGAATCAAATCATGTGGATGATAACCTTCAAAAGGACACAACAAAGAAACTATCCCACCGTAGCATGTTGGTATATTTTTTTTACGCGTGTTACATGATCACAATATATTAAAAATATAAATATGAGGATTGGACTCAAAAGAGGGTAGTTATGTTATAAATACGAGGATTGGGATCAAAAGGGGGTAGTTTTCATGAAAATCATAGAGACTACCCAATAGTACACTTTGAAAATGAGTTTATTTTTATTTTTATGGTGCCATGGTTGTCCTTATAGTCCATGGTAAAATCCAACTGTAAAATCCAACTGATAAGTAATTAAGTGTATGGTGCTTACAATTTGCTTTGTTATATAAGTTAAGGATTTACCTTAGTCATTGTCTACCTTTACGAGTTTGTGCATTCTCGTGGCATCCTTCAAGATTGTTTCTTCTCGAGCACCCCCTCGTGCTAAGGGCCATGTTTCATTGAAAGGGGTTAGTTTTTCTTTATCCCTAAAGGACACACAACGATAGTTAGGGGTGACTGTTGGTGGTTCTTAGAAGATGGTAGTGCTTGCATCATTCAAGGGGATGACTATTAGAGTGTGTCTACGTCTATAATGATTGGAATTGCACTACTTCCCATTCCACCTCAGAAAGGGAAAAATCTTCCACCTCTTTCTCCATCATCTTGAGAAGAATTTTTTCATCTCGTATGATTTGGAAAATATTTTATGGAGGTTTTGGACCTTCTTGGTAATGCATAAACCTCTAATCATACTCAATGTTTCATCATTGATAAAGTTGTCTCATCTCATCTCATTTCCCTTGGTTAGAAAGTGCTAGGTCAATATTCTTTTTAGAACTACGTTCTTCATTTTATCATTATATGGAAACACATGCCCTTTCCTATTCTATGAATATTAAAATGGAAAGTAGTCAAATTTTACACTCTAGAAAGATCCCTTCAACTAAGAAGTCACAGTTGGGTGGTTTTTAGTCCACCAAATTCACTTAGGGCTTGTATTTAATAAGTGAGACAATCTACAATGAGTGTAACATGTTTTTAGGGGATTTAAAGATTGGTGGGGGTATGAAACACCCACATTTTACCAACCAACCAACCAACCCCCTATTGATAAGAAAAAAATTAACAAGCTCATGGTCGATTGTGTCTTTTAATGGGTTTTGGCCTAAGCTTGGGTTTCACTTGATCTTGGTGGATATAGATGGCCACCCACTTCTTCCATTGACTCGTAATGGTTCTATATCTTTGCAATTCTACTACAGCTTTACAAGTCCCAAACTTCTTGTGCATTTTTTTTGAGCATTTACCATGTGTTTTTGGCAATTGACATGGCTTGGAAATTGACAAGCACATATAGAATGGTATAAGATTTGTAGCAGTCCAAGAAATGCACCAAATAAAGTTTGTATGCAAAAGTTGTGGCTCCAGGAAGTTGACATATCAACTAGGTTCCTTAGGGCCCACATTCCTTTTGTCACCTCATCTCCTAGGGTTAGCATTTTTTCCTCCTAAAGTTTTATACTTTATTTTAAAAGGCCATTTTGACTTATTGAGAATGAACATAGATGGCACATATGTCTTCAAAGATAAACTACCATTATTCTAGCATGTTTGCATTGCCTTTCATGCTACAATTTTTGTTTTCAATTTAATTAATTAATAGAGTTTGGGTTTCATTGTAGTATTGTGCTCTCTACAATAACTTTGTGTGATTATGGAAGTATTATTATCTTTATTCCATTGTCCACACAATTTGCATTAGCGGTATGAGAGCAATATGATCTTTGTTATTTTTTGTGCATGTCCCCAATGAGGTCAAGGTACAAGGAGTTGGGCCTTGAGCTAATCGACCTTGGTGGAGACCCCCCTCACTATCCCAAGCGACTTCCCATGGCACATGAAAAAAAACAAAACAAAGCAAGAGATCCTATCAAGATGTTGCTTGAGGAAACCCTTGCATGACAAAGGACCAAGATGATTGACAATTTCACCTAGATCCCTTGACTACTACTAGCAACTACAAAATCATCTTCGAGAAGTAGTCACTTTGGAGGTACGATTCCATTAAAGGTACAATTTAACTTTGAAATTCCTTTAATTAAGGGCTCGATAGACATGTATGATTTGGAGAAATGCTTTATTCTACTATAGGGTTGTTAATCTATTCAAAAATTTCCTAACAGTGAGGGCGTTTACATAGGGTATTTCCACACAACATAAGTAGGTGGACAAGATAGTGGAATAGTACATATATGTCTTTGCCCCACCCATAGGGGTGCTTTTGCATTGTCAAGTGAATCATGCAATTGATTTGGAACCCGATGTTCCTCTACCTAAAGGATCGATATACAAATGTTCTCTTATGGAGAATGAAGAAATCAAACACTAACTTCAAAAGATAATTCAAAAGGGCCACATTCGACCAAGGTCCTCAATTTTTTGGAGCCCAAATATGTTGGCTTATAGGAAGGATGGGATATGGTAATTATATATTGATTACAAAGCCCTGAACAAAATCACAATCAAGAAATGATATCTAATCCTTTGGAGTGATGATATCTAATACAATCCACTTCGAGGGGGAAACAAAAACCTCCTTTTACAATATATCCAATTCAGAAAACAAGACGAGATGATATGGGATGTTCCCAAGACTACGTCTCCTTGGTGTATATATAGGAGACAAAGGGCATAATTATAATGAAAGGGTACAATGAAGGGTTCTAGCCTACATACAAATATAACACTAGAAATGTGGTAATTCAATATATAGGGCTTAATAAGGGTTTTTATACTTAACACGGGGCTTTGTCTATGGATTAACATCCCGCTCCCCTTCAAACAAGTTTTGTCCTCAATACTTGACTAATTGTGGATATTTCTACATGAATAACTCATCTTCCCATGTCACTTCTTCCATTGGTAGGTTCTTCCATTTGACGAGGTACCCAATAATTGCTCGATTTCACATCCGCTTGATCCTTGTTTCAAGGATTATTTCTGGCTCTAGTATGATATTTCATTCTTCATTAATCTTTGGTAAAGTAGTTTGGATTGGGATCTTATCACCAATTACCTTCTTTAAACAAGAAAAATGGAAGACTGGATGTACACATGAAGATGCATGCAACTCCAATTTGTAAGACATACTTCCAATCCTTTGCAATACCTTATAGGGGCCATAATATTTGGGTGCTAATTTATTGTCCTTCTTTTGTTGCTTGAGGGACATATGTTTATATGTTTGTATCTCAAAAATACCGAATCCCCCACTTTAAATTTCCTTCCACTGTGATGTTGATCTTCTTGGTGTTTCATCCTATTTTGTGCCATAACCAATTTGTCCTTTAATAGTTTGAAAACCTCTTTTGGTGCCCTATGTGGTCCTCCACTGCTTGAACCTTTGCAATCCCTTTCAAGGGAGATGTGATGGATGGAGGATGATGTCCATAAAGTGATGGAAATGGGGATATTTTTAATGAAGTATAGAAGGATTTGTTGTGCCACCATTTGACCAAGGGAAATCACTTGACCCATTGTGTGTATTTAACAAATGCAAAGAAATGAAGATATCCTTTTAGACATCCATTCACAATCTCAGTTTTCCCATCGGATTGAGGATGGTAAGATGAGTTGTGAGCCAATTGAGTACCCAAACAATAAAATAACTCAGTCCAAAAATTTCTGATGAAAATTGGATCTCTGTCACTTACAATAATCTTGGGGACTCCATGTAGCTTTTGAATTGTTTCAATGAATGTTGCGGCTATTGTACTTTCTTTAAAAGGACAAGGAAGAAATAAAAAATGGGCATACTTTGTCAGTCGATCCACTATTACCATGATGATAGTCTTTCCTTTAGATTTGGGTAAACCTGTAATAAAATCCATTGAAACTTCTTCCCAACTTTGACTTGGTATAGGTAATGGTTGTAGGAGACCTTGCATCTTGATTGTCTCTCCCTTGTTATGTTGGAAAACCACACATTCATACATAAAATTTTGAACATCAGTTTTAATACCTTCCCAAAAAAATCCTTCTTGATCCTGTGGTAAGTTTTCAAGAACCATGAATGTCCTCCTATAGGAGAAGTGTGTAATTCCAAAAGGATCTTTTGTTTGAGTTGTGAATTCTTACATAAATATAGACGATCATGATACCATAACAAATCATTATTTTGTACAAAATTATCTAATGCATTGGGGTCATCTTATAGTTGTTGAATGATCTTGCATACCTCTTATTCTTGCTTCCATTTTATCCTTGCTTCTGCCACCCAATAAGATTGCGAAATAGAAATATCACATAGTGAACCCTTTGTTTCTTCTTCTTTCCTTGAAAGTGAATCTACCACAATATTATGTTTTCCTTTCTTGTAGATAATTTCAAAGTCATAACGTAGTATCTTTATATTTTTTTACTATCAATATGTTGTACAATTAGTTTTCAGAGATATTTTGTAATTCATGTAGCATCTTCAAGTCTTCTTGAAGTGTTTCTTGTATATAATTTCGAAGCCATAACCTAGCATCTTTATATTTTTTTACTATCAATGTTTTGTACAGTTAATTTTTAGAGATATTTTGTAATTTGTGTAGCAGCTTCAAGTCTTCTTGAAGTGGGCTCTACTATTCAAATTCTATCTTTGTATTGACTTTTAGTGTGGGATAACCCAAGTATTTGGTTGGATGTGAATTACGAAGACGAGCATGACCTCCCCTTCCATGACACTTTAATGGTCAATAAGTTTGTATTAAATAACTACATTGTAAATTCTTGTGTATCTAGTAATGTAATACCTTATGGAGTGATGAATAAGTTAGGGCTCCATGTTACAAAGCTTAAAATCCATATCAAGAGATGTATGTAACAAAATATAAGAAGGTAAAGGTACATACTCAATTTATACACTAGCCAGTTCGCTTTGCAATATTTCTGACAATGCTTTTGTCATGTATGTATTGGTGGTCAATGTCCCTCAAGTATGCAACATGCTCTTGTCCAGAAAGTGGATGTGCAAGCTTGTAGGTAATATTTGGCTTGATATTTCTTATACTACTATTCCATTGAATAATAGTCAATATCTAAGATTCAACAGTGAACAATGGCAATTCCACAATGTGGATGTCCCTCACCATATCGGGCAAGATACAATTGTCATTGACAAGGACATGGGAAACTGTGTTCTTTAATTCATAGATGATTTTTTGAGAGTTGTTTATGTTACCAATTAGTTCCCTATGTAAACTTTATGAAACAAGGTAAGTCTATGCCAACGGAAAAAGCAAAAATGTAGCTTAGGAAAAATCATGTAAACACGTAGTTACTAGTTAGAGATTTAGACACACTCCCACATTGTTTGGATTGAATAATAGTTATGTTTTTAGGTTTGTATTAGACTCTATTTTAAGTTTTTTACTTTCAGTTTTATGAGTTGGTTTCTATGTGTTTGTTTTGGAGAATAAGTGTCTATGAAACTGTTATCTTAATTGTAGTTGTTAGGTCACCAAGAAGGGTCAAATCTGATTTAATTTGCACAAAACAAATTTATTTTCTTTTTTAATTGCATTTGTGGTCAAGAATTCGCTTCACAATTGATCTTAAAAAAATTAGGGCATAGAGTTTTTATTTTTGGTAAATGTCTTTGTGGTCTGAAAGTGCCTTTACAACCTAATGTTGTGTCAAATCTTAGTTCAATTTTGTAGGAGATTGTTTTAATTAAATGTTTTATGAGTTAGTTTTTGTGTGTTTGTTTTGGAGAATAAGTGTCTATGAAACTGCTATCTTAATCAGAGTTGTTAGGTCACCAGGAAGGGTCAAATCTGTGATTGCCTCTCTTTCAGTAATCTTATTTATGCAGCTAATGTGCTAAATGATTATAATAATAAAGAAGAACTGTAACTAGTTGTATAAGTAAAAACTTCAACATGGTATCAGAGTAGGCCTGGAAGAGACCAACTCACATTTTATAAGAAGTGGCTAGCTTCAACGCATTCTCTCCAAGATTTAGTTTCAATATTGTAGCTACTACAAAATTAGTGTTTCTGCATAAACTCCAAGTGTGACGTTTTCCTTGTTTGAGGAGGACGTTGGAGAAAGTAACCACACCTAGGAACTTTCCCTAGGAGGGCACATCTAGTCCCTAGATGAGAATTCCAAAATTTAAAGTTTGAGAAATTAGGGTTTCCTCATAAAACCATAAGTTGCAGTTGCAGTACTAGCTGCAATTGTCGTTACAGTACTGGTTGCAGTATTAGTTGCAGTTTCAGTATCAATTGCAGTTGCAGTGCCAGTTCCTTCATGCCAGTTGCAACACCAATTGCAGTGAAAGTTTTTATGAAGTGTTGGGATTGATTTTTATTGTCCTAGTGTACCTTACCCTAACAAATCTCCAACTAACTTTAAGTTACAAGTTGAAGCACCTTTGAAAGTTTTAAAGGTTCGTTATTGCTTGCCACTGCTACCGGATGGTGCCACTACCTGTCGATGTTGTCAGAGGTATGTACTTAGATATGTTTAAACTATATCATTATTTTAATGGGTATTTGTAGGATAAATGATCTTTTGTCTAAACAACAATCGTAGATCCAAAGGGATCTCATATCCAATACGTTCAAAGGAACTATGCACCCCAGGTTTGATTACTTTGATATGCCTCTACTTGTCATGGCATTATTGTAATCTTATGAATATCCAGGTTGCATTTTGATCTGTTGAAGTTATCATACTAACCATTGGTCAAAATTAAAGTCAAAGTATTAGATTGATTAAAGTTGAGATTATAGAGTTTATTCCCTAACTCAGATTTCTGTCAAGATATCATATTGTCTTAGTACAAAGGATAGGTTGAAGAAAATACTTGTCATCTTGATTGAAGGAGACTCGAAAGAAAAGCAACACACTCATTATTGAGGACACGACTCCAGGTTCCAGGTTCTAGGTTTGATTGATTAAATTGATAAGATTCAAATTTACACTTATCAAGTTTGATAACTGCTAAACACTATAATTGTGATATCAATCTTTGAAAAGTTTTAGTATTGAATACTTGGTAGCATGTGATCACTATTGAGATAAATGCTTACTGTAGTCATTTACTAGATATAGCTAACATCTCCTCTAGGATAAACTTCTTGTTTTGTTTCCAGGTTACTATGGAGGAATGATTGATCACAACACTAGAAGAGTGTTTCTCTCATTCCTTATTATTGTATTTCTTACTTTTTACCCCTATTTCAGGCAGGTCACAAGTGATATCTCTAAAGGAGCTACTATGACGATTGTTCTCGCTATTATTTTATTATTACTATAAATAATATTATTCTTGTATGTTGTTTCTCCCTTGTTGTTCTTGTTCCGGGCATGTCACATGTGATAACGCCAAGGAAGCTATAGTGACAGTTGCAGGAGGCAACATATTAGATGAGACATGGAGTAGACTATCCAAGTTGTATACATGACCATATACATCCATGTACCAAAGAAAATGAAGAAGAAGCTACTTTTGAGATACAAAGCATCTCATATGGAGATTGATTGTAAGGAGTAGAAGGCTCCAAAGATGACCGAACATTAGAATATATAATTCACAGTAGACTTGGTCAATGGATAATGAAGCCACCTTGACATGAAGCAGGATTCGTTTGAAGTCTGACTCAACTTTTCATATTAAGACTTGGTTTTTAACACCAAGTATATCCTACATAGACTATGAAGTTTTTGTAGACTCATAAGAAATCAAGACTCATATTAAGCTTGATCTCAAAAAGGATCAGATGGGAAAAAGAGACATCTTCTAGGACTGGAAGACAAATGCTATGAATTGAGAATACTAGATAGTAGCTTCAGAGACCTATGGGAGACATGAAATATCATGAAAAGATTCCCTTGTTTCAGTGACAGAGGAGGAAGCCAATTAGAAGGATTGGGATACTATTTTTTCCTTGAGATGAGAAGGGAAGTCAGTGGTGAATTCCAATATTGATCTAACAGATCAAACATGTTGTAGATAAAAATACAAAGATGTACAAAGCCTAATTTGTGTCCAGAGGATTCTCCTAGAAAGAGGGAGAAGACTATTAGGAGACACTTGCTCCAGTAATCTAAGAAATAGTTCTAGTGTTCGTGAAGACAACCATAACAACCATGATTCTGATATAGTATGAGATTCAGAGGGAGAAATCCCTGTATTTGAGATTGAGTTGCCTCCATGAAAGAAGAAAAACTACCTTTAGTTTCAGAAGAAGCTGTTGCCATGATAGAATAGAGGAGTCAATTAGAAATAGTAGTTGCAGGTGTAGAATCATGGTTCCAGAAGGAATAGTTGCAGAAAAACTAGAGGACATACTCTCAGGCAATGAGACAAATAGTGATTTGCAGAAAGCACATAGAACCAACACATGATTATGCAGATAGAGTTGCAACTGAGCAAGTATACTAGGTTGGTACAATGTGATGTAAAAATTTGGTTTCTAAGTACATGACATGAAGACTCATGTTTGTGTTGGACATAGTGTCATTAATGTGTTGTCATTGATGTCAAACAATAGGACGGTATGCAGAGATTAAAGCTCAGGAGGGTTAGCGAATGAATATCAAAGCTCAGAAGAGACGATGCGATGAAACTCAGAAGGGAAAGCACATTGTAGAAACATGATCAGATCAAGTTAGGACCGTTGAATACGCAAGAGCCAAATCAATGACAGGGATGGATGGCAGAGAGAAAAGGGAGAATTAAAAAGTGTTTTATTCCCAATCCCGCAATCAGTCTAGACCATCAGATCTTATAGATTCAAAGATTGACTACTATGATTGATTCACCAAACGATCAGATTAAGTCATGACCGTCGGATATGCAAGTGCAGATCAAGGGCAGGGATTGATTGTGGAGTGCGAAGGGAGAATTAAAAAACATGCTAATTCTAATCCCGCAATTAGTCTAGATCGTCAATCGTCATCCACCAAATAGATATACGGTTGGCATTGGTTCCATTACCAACGAGCAGTTTTCCATTGCAGAGCTTGATGATAATTTTAAATGTCGTGCTAGTTAGGACCCCACAATCATCCCTAATCGTTGATCTACTCCGGGACCATTCTCGACCGATGGATCACTTTAAGTGGAAGGATATGATAAGCAAAGAAGAAGAACCGTTGTATCTAAACCAAGGCAAAGCAGCATCGCAGACATACTGAGCCATGGATATAAGATCATGATCAACGAACAAAATTCATTTTGGGTTAAAAGTTGCAAGGAGGTTACACTTCGAGGAATCTCAGTTTGAGAGAACTGGGAAGTGAAGAAATCGAATTACCCAAAGTCCTGAAGGCCTAAATGAATGAGGACTGTTAGATCTGGACAATACATGATGACCATCGGATCAAGATGATGGTCAACTTCGACGCTGACCACTTCGGCGAAATGAAGTTGAGAACATGTAAATTCACCCGAAGGCCGAAGTTTCGAAGTCATGAGGTTAAGAAACGTATCACTCACATTGAGAGCCCATGTCATCAATAGTGACAACGACAAGGACACGTGGCATAATCGGACGATGACAAGTGTCAAGGTCCCATAAGTATTTTAAGCATATGTAAGCCATGAATCTAGGTGACACGTAGCAACCACTCAGGAAGTGCCACATCAACAAGTGATGTCAGCAAGTTACGTCACTTCAAGAGTTTTTACTTCGGGAGTTTCAGCACTAGAAAATGCCTTAAGTCCCGAATGCCAAAGTCCTGAAATGACCATGAGTTGTTCGATCTGAAGAACACTTTGGGTGTATTCTCAACCGTTGAATATTATGGACATGCGTCTTTTATTCAGAGATTTGTAAAGAGGTTGGAAGTCGAGAAGGACTAAGTCCCGAAGTCCCGAATGCCAAAGTTTCGAAGTGGACACGAGTCATCCGATTTGAAGAACACTTCGGGTGCATTCTCAACCGTTGAAGATTATGGACACACGTCTTTTATTCAGGAGATTTGTAAAGAGGGTGGAAGTCACGAGGGATGGAGTGCTAAAGTATCGACAATCGTCTATCTCATTGGGAGATTAAAACGTGACCGTTGATTTTATTAAGTGATCAAGCGCTCGATTGGCCTAACGTCTGGTCACCGCTTGAGGTCGTATGGAATAAATAAACAAAGGGCAAGAGACAATACATCGCTTAAGTTAATAAGCCCGTGGTTTTTGCGTTGTCGTTCATATGTAAATGGTTTGAAGGAAGCACCTCAACAGAACTTGATTTTTGCAGTATTTGCAGAGATTATGGCTAAGTTAAATGAAGAGCTGCGATGGTCCAAATGAAAGTACACAATACGTTATATCTCACACCAGTTTGAAGATTATATAAACAAGATAGAGTGGTGAGAAGAATGTGTGTCTGCAGTCTGAATCAGAATATATATTAAATCACAGAAGTAGAGAAAGATTCAGTGAAGACATGATACATAAGCTTTCCAGATTCAGAAAATAAGGGTGGTTGGGTGGAGCAAGGGCAGGTTGGAGCCTGGAAGGGAGTAGGTGCTTCCTTGTTAGTTGTAGTTGACTAAATAGGGGGTCAAAGCCTTCTACCAGTTGGTGTTGGTGAACAAAGGGAGTAGGTGCTTCCTTGTCAGTTGTAGTAGACTAAACAGGGGGTCGAAGCCTCCTACCAGTTGGTGCTGGCGAACGAGGGTGTGGGTGCATCCTGATCGATTGGTGCTAATCTAAAGGAAGAACATCTTCCTTCTATGTAACTTAGAAAACAAAATTTTGAAGTTAATAGCAAAGTGTTTGTGGTTTTCCCAATTGGGTTCCACGATAAAATATTGTGTTAAAATTTTGTTTGGATTAACGAAAGAAAAATTGATAAAATTATTGTGCCACTAATTCACCCCCCCCTCTCAGTGTCAGGATATGATCCTTCAATTGGTATCAGAGTGCATCTCTTCACAAAAGGTTTAAATCACTTGAAGAGAAATATATATCAGAATGGATCAACAGTTGAAGATGTCATCAAAATTCCCCCTATTTGATAGTGAAGACTATGTCTTCTGGAGTGTTAGAATTAAAAGCTATCTAATGTCCATTGGACTGTGTTATCACTCCAAGAGTCACTCCGAGAATGCAAATGAGAGTAAGCTTGGTAACATAGAAATAAAAAGACTTGATTGGTTTTGTGGATCAAGAAAAAGAAAACAAGGAAGGGAAAGGACAATAAGCTGTTGTAAATCCATGAAGGACCATTGGGCTATGGAGTCAAGCAAACACCCTGCTCATTAAATGCAATCAATATGCATATCAGATAAAGGTTTATTGAATAAAGGAAGAAAAAGACAACACAAATAAGAACATCCATAAGGCAGAGATCCTCTATGCATAAATGAATTCAAGGTACTTGAATGTAAACAATGACTAATAGGCAAGATACATAAGATCCTCGGACGCTCAAGAATCCATTAATTAAAGGAAACCATGATCCTGAAGGTGTACAATTCATTAAATTAAGAAGAAAAATTGGAAAAGAAAACAAGAGATACAATCTGATAACACAGATATCATGAACCTTCAATAACAATTTTTTTTACAAAAACATAAGCCCCTCAGGGTTACAATGATCACAGGCCAAGTGCTTCCTACAACTCTCTCATCTCTCTTGGCTCATGAACCAACCCCTCTCGAAGAGATATCTCTTACCTTAAAATAGAAAATAACATCCAAATATCCTTAGGAGGTCGAATCCCATATCCTCCATTGGATTCTAAGCCCAGGAGATAGGTGGCAACAATCAAAGAGACAAAATCCAACAAAGTGCTAATTTTCAGGAAATTGTTGGAAGTCATTAAAAGATTGTTTCCACCTTACTGTATGAGGTATTTGATGGAGCTAAAACTTAGGTGCAGGTGTCCCTTGACATCTAAGTGATCCTTGAGAAGCCATTCAAATCCTCCTTGACAAGTGGCAACCTCCCAACAAGGAGAATGTTAAGCCCTAAATAATGGCTCATTACCCCTTAATTGGGGCATATTATATTAGTAATTTTATTTTATTTATGTTGGATTTATTCCATTACTTGTAATTATACCTCGTCTCCTATATATACCAAGGAGACATTTTCATTTTGAATCATCTTGGAATTGTACATTTATGTGGGCATAAGGAGGTTGCCCCCTCGAAGAGGCTTATTATCTAAAGTTCTCTCTTTTTCAAGGCATTGAGTACTCATTCTAAGGTTTTTCTATGCTATATTGATATTTGGTTCTTAACATATGGTATCAGAGCTCAAGGTCTTGGGGTTTCGCTGCTACATCT